>JAOWBL010002741.1:0-13202 GCA_028564865.1 Zenarchopterus dispar | reverse complement strand
TAGACACACAAACTTCCTATGTTTAATATCCGGACAAACAAAGTTCACCTGATGATTGGATAGCTTGTAGAACCACCTGTAGCAGCAATAAGTTCAATACTTTTCTGTATTGTGTTACTAGTCTCTCAAATCATTGCATAAGAATTGTGGTTCACTCTTTTTCAGGATCAGTACAATATGAACAAACAAAAAAAAATGTTTATTATCCTTGATCATAAGGTTGATTTGTATTTTCTTTTTGACATGTATGTAGTCAATGTGTAACTTAGATAAAGGTACAAATACTTCATAAGTGCTTCCCAGACAGAGCACAGATAGAAAGATAAGTATGTTTCTTTTTTTTTTTCTGGTATCTTCTGTATGAATGTTTAAATGATCAAAAATAAGAGGACTTAAACTTGCATGATGTTCTTCCTATGATTTATAATAAATTATGATGAATCTTTTATTTTATTCCTCAACTCAAGACAAAAGGTGTGTTGACTGAATTTCTGTCAGGTTTACAGGTTTACACTGTCTTCTCCAAACTACAGCAGTCTTCAGTGAATCACTGCACCCCACCACTGATATGGATCAAATGAGGGAGGAGTGTGAACTTTATACAAATAAAGTATCTTTGCACGTGACACAGTGGTGATGCACGCTCTGCATTCAACAAACACTGGCATATTTAATATGAGGCGCTTTCACAGCCAGTATTTCTTATTGAACGCTTCCCAATTTGGCAGTCATGCAGATGTTAAGCCATAAAGAATAACACCAAGCATCTCCTGTAGGCTGTCCTTAGTGTCATTCGTGATTTTAATGTAGTAGAAACAAGAATGCATGCGGGGGGAAAAAAACTTGACATTACAATAAAGAGCCCCCAACCCCTCCCCAAGCTTTCTTTTCTTGTCTCAGTCTTTTCTTCTTCAGCATATATGTACAGTTTGTTCTTGTAGGTCAGCGAATCAAATACATGATAAAAAGATACAGATGAAATACATTGGGATGGTGCTATACAGATATTGCCTTGCAGATGCAATTTTTCATTGTATAAACCCACACTGACAAATGAGCCTAGATGATAAGTGGGAATATGCGCATGGCAATTGATCATCCTGTGAGCCATGCTGAGCCTTCAAACCGTGCTCTGTTGGTTAAAGTGGTGTGAGGAGGGCAGTTTATGTTTCAGCCCTTAATTGGCTATCTAAATCTTCATTATTCACTTGTTTTGCAGTCAACACTTTATGGTGCCACTTGATCCTCTTTGTGAAATGAAAGGCATGAACCCAAATAGCAAGATGTCTGCTCATTCATTTGGCTACTCAGAGTAAGTTAAAAAAAATGAGCAATACAGATACCTTTGTGTGCCATTATACTTTAGCCTCTATAATTGTGGTCATAACTTATTTCAGGCATGTTATCTCATATAGCACCCTCGAACCTGGTGTTATTTCATCAGCCTGCTTATAGGACAATACCACATGTCATATGCTTTTTGAATGCACATAATGCCCAATTTAGAGTATTCTTGAATTAAATAGATACATTACATAGATTACATAGTCCACAGTAGAGTGTATGGCTTTGTTATATTGTCCTGTACATCATGTGTGGCCGCACTGCTCCGGTACTGTGTGTTTGTTGTTAGAAGCTGATACGTGGCAATACATTTACATTGCGTTTATAGCAAATGGCCAGCTGTATGCCAACACTACTCAGTTTATATATATACACATACACATACATACATACACACGCACACCATATATATATATATATATATATATATATATATATATATATATATATATATATATATCACATAGTAGCTGTAATTTATCAAAACTGCTTGGAAGATGATTCCAGTGCAATTTTTGTTGCACCATTACTGCAGGCAAAATATATAGGAACTGAAGCATCAAACATAGAAAATCTATTCTTAGAGATTTCATGGTATAGTTCCAGCTAAAGATCATGTCAGCCTTAATATTTATAATCTAAAGTTAACCATACATCCCTAAGCTTGTGTAATCAAATATCCTTTATGTGTGGCACTTGAGAATAATGCATTCAAGTGAGACATTCTCACATTATGCCTCTCCAAGACCTCTCTGCCATGAGAAGCAGCTATGCATTAGTGCCACTTTGATTATTCTGGGTACTTTTGCACATTTTAATTAAGTATGGGTCAAATCTGCAGTGACACTCTTCTCACATTTTATCTGAAAAAATGGATGAATACTTGATGTTTGTAAAGTTTCTGGCCATCTTTTCATCACTGTGGAAAACTGAGCTACTGAAAAAGGTTTCCACTTCCACTGACATCTTAAAACTAGAAGATGGTGAGACAAATGATTGGAACACGATATCTTGATCTTATTGAACCTTAAATCACAGTGCCAAATAGAAAAGGACTTTATGATCTAAACCACTTGTATCTGAAAGATGGAACTTCTTCCCTCAGCCACCATTTTTTTAAACAATGACCATATTGTTGCAAAGATTTTTTTTTTCATGTGAACTACTTCATTTATGTTCCAAATGAAAGTTGATATCATCTAATAATAGACCTAGGGTTGTTTAACATCAGATTGTTCCTTTAATATTACTTTAACAGAAGTAAAGAAAAAAAAAGTGTCTATTGTGTCTACTGAGTTTTTGAGATTAAAGCCCCAGTCAGATATTGTCCTAAGTAATGTGTGTCCTTTTCACTTTTTTTTTAACAAAAGAAAGGCAACATTGACTCTAGTAACACGTGATCTTTTCCAAGATGGTACAAGACTTAACTACACGGTGTCACGTGTCACCAACGGATGCCCTCTGGCCAGGGTTGAAGCCATGTGATCTGTTTTCAAAATGAAATATGACATTTATTAAGAGCAAATAAAAAAACAGCACTGGATTCAACCTCTGATGTGAGGTCAGGTGAACTAATGTCGGGAGAAAGATAACATTTTTCTGAAGTTGGAGACTTCAGAGTGTAATAAATGATTTTTAAATTATTTTTTCTTGGTTTTACCTTAACTTAATGAAAGCAATAAGTCACAGGTGATGTGCTCTACACTGAAGGGTCCCCAAACCTTTATTTATTTATTTATCTTTCCTATATAATGGCATGGGATTAGTGTAAGACTAATTAGCACATTGATACAGAAGCACACTGGTGAAGTCATTATTTAGTCACTGAAGCCTATATTTTCCATGTAATAAATACAAACATTCAAATTCTCCATTATCACTGAGTTAGTGGGACTCCTGAGGCTGTTTCCCTACAACTAACTGGTGCCAAACAGGGATAACAGGGAGAGAGCAACACCTCTAGCATGTTGTAATGAAAAGCCTGGCTTTGGATGGATCAGTATCCTCATCTAAAGTATCTGGTAACTTTTAAAAGACGTTGCACATGCCCCGCACTTGCTTTCACCAAAGTTCCACTGAGGAAATGTATTCCTATCATGCTGTATTCAGTGTCATATGAAACTTCATTTTATTTTTTCCTTGTCCAATCATTCTCATTTCAAGGGTCACTGGCTTGGTGGTTCAGAATTTGTTCTATATGCTATCAAATTGTAGTTGTTACTCGAATAAAAGTTAACATGATAAGGTGACATATTTTTGATGAAACTTTATATATAGCTGTATATCAGGATTGGGATCCCATAAGACCCAACAGAAATCTAATGGGGCAGGCAGTTTTAACACAGATGCAAGAAGGATTTATCTTTCAACGATCTATCCATCCATTAACACATCCATCCAGCCTCTATACCCATTTCTTCTTATCTAGTGTCACATGAATCTCCTGGACCCTGTTACAGCTCAGTTCAGGTGAAAGGCAGGGGAACACGCTGGACACATCACAGGTCCATGGCAGTGCCATGTATAGACAAAAAAAATCACACTTACTCCTAGGGGAAATTCAGAATCACCAATCAGTCTAACTTACATGTTTTTGGACCGTGGGAGAAAACTGCAGCATCAACAGGAAATCCACACAGAGAGAACATGCAAACTAAATTTGTCATTTCATCAACTCAAATTTACACACCAAATGAACCTATATGTGTGTGTGTTTAAACAATCGTATTAGAGAATATTACATAATATTATATTTACTCATCACAAGAGAGTAATTTTACAACTCTGCAAAAATGTTGAGGATAAAATTGTTAATTTTTATCCTTATAATTATTCAAATGTTTTTTAAATGACTGATAGCTGCTCCAGTACAAGCATAACACTGTCAACTTGCAAGTTAAATGATTACAGTGATGTTGTGTTGACAACAGAAATACACAGCAGTTATTTCTCCTAATTTGGAATGGGAAAAAAAGACTAACCATAAGTCTGTTGTGAGATGAAACTACCACCTGGGGAAACATTGTAATCGTACAATTTGATTTCCCCTGTAAGATTTCCACCTCCATATACAGCTAATGTAGCACTCTAATTTACACAATAAGTACATAGTGCAGTTTATTTGCAGCACTATTTTCATCTTTGTGTTTATAACTCTTCTTAGTTTATATTTCATATTGATTATGTTTGCATTCTATTTTTCACATGCATTTTTAAACTGTGTAAAACCTAATACTGCATTCATTGTGTACAATGAAAGCAAGGATTTCATTTTACATATTGTTTATTGCAATAAAGACTGAATCATGACTATAGCTGTCACATACATATTTACTCTGGTTTTACAAGTTAAATTAACAAGCTTTGAGTATTTAAAATATAATAACTTCAGCAATGACTGTATCAAATGGAATGTATAGGATTCTATTATTTATGGGGAGCTTTTAGACAAAACCAAAATTTCTCCAGCATGTCTTGAGGCCTCCTGTAGCCAAAAAAACTCCTTTAAGGGATTTGTAGGAGGCACCCTCATCAGATGCCTGATCCACTGAAAATATTGAACATCCAATCTCTCTTGGAAAGTCCTGTCATTTCAGTCACCTCTATCCACTATATTGTGATTTTGGTCACTACCCACAGTTCATTATCACAAATGAAGATAGGAAAATAAATTGACCAGTAAAAAAGGGAGTTCTGACCTGCTGTTAATGCACTCATGCCCTCATAGTAGTATGTGCAAGTGTACAATTTGAAGCAAATGAAACTAAGACAGCTATGAAAGCAGTAGCAGATGGACAGGATTGCTTTGATATTTTCTGTTTTTGTGTTTTGTGGCAATTAAAAGCACAGGGAGACGTGGCAAAATGGACGATGATGAAAATGGTTTATTTACTATAAAAAAATGACAAAAAAGAAGTTATTTGAATCTTGTGATTACATTAGCTGCCCATGATAAACAAAACAGTAAAAAGAAGTTCAAATAACCTTCATGCTATGACATGGCAGAATACTGTTAACTTTAAAAGCATGGGAAATACAGAAAAAAAAAAAATATATATTTTTTTTTAAATTTGATTAAATTTCCAAATGCTCTGTTTTTGGAAAGACTGGAGTGATATTAAAAGTGTAAACCATTGTCTTCCAAATCCTCTCACTCATTGTTAGCTGATAAAAAAACCCATAACCATATGTAGTATTTACATTGTTTCCAGATGACTTTGGGAATCTTTTGTCAACTACAGCAATGCAAAGTTACACTCAAAAACTTCCGATAAAATTTTACTCTGCAGAGAAAAAAAAAGAAAGAAAAAAACATTCTGGTTAACCCTGGCCTGAGACAGATTTGACATCTCTGACCTCAGAGGAATCTGGATGGATCATCATGTGGACCGTCATGTACCGTGGCCATACAAATCAGTATTCGCATGTCATGGGACCAAGCTTGAAAGAACCATCCAAACTGTTATCAGAACAGGTTTAAAAAGCCAGTGACTGTAATGGTAATTGGTTGTGTCAGTGCAAAGTAAATTAAAATATTAGTGCAACATATGCTGCCTTACAGAATTTTTTTTTTTTTTTTCAGGGATGACCTCCCACTTTTGAATGACAGTGAATTATGAATTACACATATAATGGTAACCTTGTACAACTTAAGACTTTGCTTAAAGAGTAAGAAAATATATCTAATGAACTGCATTGTGTCATAAATGCCAGATTGTAATTGAAATCCTGTGGGAAGGACCATCAACATTTGAAAAAAAGTGAAACCTGTACTCTTTTGGAATATGCTGCATTCCTGAAGTACATAAAAGTATGCAACAAATGAAATGAAAATGGCAAGACAATACATAAAATAGTTTGGATTCTCATTGTGAAATGTGAATAAAAAAACATACAGTATTTTAAGCAATGACTGCATTAGTTTCGTTTTCAATGTTTTCCATATTGTTTCCACTTTTTTTTAAATTATCAAAGCTATAATTTTGGCTTGCAACAGTTGCTCACAGCCTAACATAACTTGGAATTGAGAATCTCATATTCAAAAGAACAGAAGGCCCTCTTAAGTTTTTTAAAATAATTACAGATCATTATACAGTCCATCAGGGAGCATGGTGGTCTGAAGCCTGTGCCAAGTAGTTAAAACTGGAAACAATTGCTTCATATTGACTAGAAGCTAAAGGTAAAGTGTGATGATTAAAATATTGGAACAATAAATAATTCATCTGTAGTTTAGCTGATGACATCAAACTGGTGCATGATGACTCATAATGGTTTCATTTAACAGTTTTTGTAGGGTTTATCTAATTAAAATATCACAAAGTCCTGACCGGAAAACCTTGGTTAAAAGTAACTGGCTCTATTTATCCCTAGCGTAGACTAAATAGTTTATTGGTCTCTGCTGTGTGAACAAAAAAACTTCAACACAGAGACCATCAACACAGAGACCAGATCTTGGGTTGTGGAAAATATCAGTATTGTTTGTCCTATGTGTCATAAGGGGAAGCTACCTAAGTTAGTTGTTGCAATAGTGATTTGTCATTTTACATTTATTTATTGCTCTTGCTCAGAACTTTAGTTTGAATAGAAAGCATAACTCTGGCTGGAGAGGAACGTTTTAGTGTTGCGGAAGGTGCAATAATGGCACAGGATTTAGCTTTTTAGCTCACTGTTAATCCTACAGAAATAATAATTAAATCCATCAAATCATACATTTCTAGGCTTTTGGCTCTGTCTAGGTTGGGTACATGTTTTCAGTGGAACCACATGCATTCGGCATTTGATTCAAATTGAGATTACCTCCTTTTGTCATTGTTGTAAGCAGCTTTGCAGAAAAAAACAAACAAAAAAACTGTTGATTCAAAGTTTTATTAGCAAATTTATAACTTAATAAATAATAGCCAGTGGATATAATCGTTTTAAAACACTATATGTGTTGTTTAATCACATTGGTGAGGAGTAGTGTTTTGTTAAATCAAATTTGAGTAAATCACAAAAGAAACTCTTTATTTTTATTTTACTGTTAATTTACTATTTGTATCTAATATTTTCTCTGTCCCATGACAGGGAAAAATGTCCTTTTTACTCTGGGTAGAAGATATATATATATATATATATATATATATATATATATATATATATATATATATATATATAATATATAATATATATATATATGTTTTTTTCAAATATGTTGGTGATGAACTATAGTAATTGCAGGATCCCATCTTGTCTGAGGATAAGACTACATCATTATATGAGTCACTGCTATATCGGTTTTAGTTATAGCTTGTCAGCCTACACGTAGAGTTCCAGACCCCTGACTTCTGAATGCAGATATAAAAGAAAAAGAGAAGCATTGCTCTTGATTATGTTGTTCCATTTAGTAATATTTCAGATGTAATTTTAGAAATCCCTGTTTATGTTGTCCTCTATTCCACCTACACAAATGTGCTGTGCCAAGAACATGCTTTAATTTACATAACATTTCTAAATGAAGAGTTAAATGATGACCAAGGATTACTACTGCTGCAACAAAAATGAGTAGCAGTGACACATTTTAGGTCTGTTACTCAACATACAACATATGTGCATTGCATAAATGGTGGGTTTTTTTGCCCAGTTGAATTATAGGTTAAACAATTTATGAAGTGTGCAGAATGTTATATTTAGTAAAATCATATAATCTACATTCTGAAAAAGAATGTAGATTATATGATAATGTCAAAATCAAATTGTTTTGTGTCAGTTAATTCATGAAGGTTGTAAAGAAAGCAAATAAGAGCAGAATTGAGAGAAACCTTCTTCATCACAAGTCAACATGTGACAGTTTCAGATTTTCTGCTTTTTATCCTTGGATTTTCATCAAATGAATTAAAGCTTTCTTTTAACCCCTTGGTGCCTGATATATGAAATAATACACAGAAAATTATAATTTTGTACATTTAAAGTGTTTAAAATATATTCCAATAAAACATCGTCCCAATCCTGTTTTTAAAAGATTTCTAATTATTTTTTTAGTACCTCTATGAATATATTAGGTAATCTCTTTATATTTCTCTGTAGTGTATCTACTTTTTAGATTTTTTTTTTAATTGTACAAATCTTTTTTATTATTATTATTTTGACTCCGGGGATGCTACAGAGGTCTCAGATGGGTATGTATCAAATGTGCAACATCAGGCATCAAGCAGTTAAACACCTGTATCCTTTATATAGCCCTAATTCACATATAAAGTATTAACTGGCATGGCAGAAAGTTTCTCAGCCATCACATACTCTAGATTTTTTTTAATCTCTCTTTTTTTTTTTTTTTGTCATGTATTCAGTCTGGTTGGTGTGTTGTTGTGAACCTTTCTCTTATTTTTTTTTTCTGACCCATAACTCCAACCTGCCCTACTTCTTGCCTTCCATGTCACCTGATCATTGCCCCCCTCTCCTGAATCTTCTCTTCAGCTCTCCTCTGTTCTTTTTCCAGATCATCAGTATACTGTGTACCCTTGCCTTACGCTTCATGCTGTACTTTGTTTACTAAGCCTCAGCGTGGAATTGCTGTGAAAACACAGCTTGCTGACTGTGTTTTATTCTCTGGCATCAATTTTGTGATTTTGAACTGTTTTGTTTAAAATTGCATTTTTCTTTGAAAGCCTGCTTTTGCATTGTGCACCTATGGCTCTTTCACTAAACTTTAATGAAATAAATAAGCATTATCAATGGGTCTGTGCAATGAAACATGGATTCTTTCTTAACAGGGTAGTTTAAGTAGTTTATATGTTTGCACTGTGTTCACTTTTCTAGATTGAGAGAATGATTATAAATTAAACATACAGGATCAATAAAATACATCTTTTATCCCATTTCTTTTTCTGCTCAGTTTTTTTATTGTCTGAATAGTATACATGCAAGTAAAACTTTAAGGTTTGAATTATGTCTTGACTTTTTCTCCCCAATGTGTCACTTTCAGTCTATATTTTTATATTCTTAATACTTGTTTGGTTTGTTCTTGAAATCCCTTACAGAGCTCTACGTTTTTATTTGAGATTGATAATGCTTTGTTAGCATTTCCTCTTTTAATATAAATATGCTTATGGCTTTAAGTTGAAAAAAAAAATCAAGTCTGCTTGTCCAAACATCTGGATTCTATTCTCCTTTTAAAATATACCCAATGCTTTCAACATCTTCTTGTTTTTGCTTTCATAAAATCATTTAAGAGGTGTTGTGTCTTAAAGTATTAAAATTCTTTTGAATTGAACTGACTTTTTTTTTTAACCCCCAAAGGAAAATTGAAGCATTATGGTGTTAATGTAGGGAAAAAAAAAAAAAAAACATTAACTGAAAATTAAAAAAAAAAACACAAATTTAAAACAAAGTAATTAGAATAACAAGAAATTTTACTGAACAATAGTTAAAGAATCTTGTGACTAATAAAACATCATTGTTGGGTTTGGAATGTACATTATGTTGAGATGTATGTGGGACACTCTCTTGGTACAAAGGTACAAAGATGGTACAAAGCCCCACAACGGTAGTCAGCTGACATTTCTGCGGATAGCAGAACTCTGAGTTGCACTGGAGGTCCGGGGTATTGCAGAGTAAAGCAAGATGATGAGAGTACACTTCTGTGGTGTTGACCACTTTCTTAGTCACACAACCCTTTAGTTACTCAAAATGTGACCTGTCTGTCAGAAAGCCAATAATCCAGCTGCATGTGGAGGCATCTACCTGCATTTCCTGGAGCTTCTGAGATAGCAGCACTGGTGGGAAAACATTAAACATACTGGGAAAATCTAAAAAGTCATGTTGATCTTCACCAAATAGTATTTTCAAGCTGGCAAGAGTGTGGAATCATCCTTAAACAAATCTGGCATTTTACTTTAAACATTACTCAATCCATCAACATCATAAGTTTTAGGCATAACAAATGATAATGTATGACTTTAAAATGGTTGTAAGAAATCAGAAATTGTGATACAAAGTGCTAAACATGATGTATCATGAGTTTCTTGACAATGACCTTGTTGTCCAGCATGTCAGATATGATTAAGTTGTGGATTTAAAGAGTAGCAGAAATGACTCTCATGCATCAGGAAAACCACACTGGCCTCATTTGTCAAATGGAAAGTTATCTACATCTTGTTTATGCAGTCTAAAGTCACATGAGTAGATATGCACGTTAAGAGCAATAATGTTGAACAATAATAGAGAATATGTGGGCCCCAGGGTTAATGGATAATTTATGATTTTCTGACAGTTTGGCACAAAATGATGTCTTACCCTTCTTTAAAAGAATATTCATTTGGTGGTTGCTGATGCAGTACTTTACTTTGTCAACTTGTCTCCTTGTGACTTCTGTTTAGTTTTATTTGTTGTCCTTATTTCTATCTATATGAGTTCCATACATCTGTATTTTAACCATATTGTATACTTGGGTTTTTTGTTTTTTTAACCCGATTGTTGTCTCATTAACATATTTAGTCTAGAAAAAATGGTCTAATAAACCCTGAACTTGAGGCTTGCTGAACCTGTGTCAACTAAACCCAAGCTGTTGAGCTGTATGGAGCCCATAAATCATTCTTGTAATCATCAAAAAATAAAATCCATGACTCTAAAGATGTTTCAGATTATTCATTTACTTTGGAAATTCAATTTTATGATACCATTTCAGTGTATCTCCCAGCATATGTCTTGTTGTTTTTATTAAATGCAACATGAAGTGAAAATGAAGATTGAAAATACAATTCACAATGTTATTAAATCCTCTGGATCATATAACAAAGCTGATACAGACTTTTTTGTTTTGTTTTAAAATTCAATAGTGTCATTGTTTCTTCCAAAAACATTTATTTTAAAGCCAATAGGACAAACCCAGAGGTCCGTAAAATATGTGTGAGCAGCATCACCCCTCCTTCACCCCCATGGATGAGCAGGCTCTCAGTATTGATAGAGGATGGCCTTTTATGGATGAAATTCCTGGGGCACATCCTCCGAGCCAGAAGCCTCCCCTGATATCAGTGAATTGGTACAATACTATGTAGTACAATATATTTTAGCATATGAATGCTGTTGTTCTCAGTAGATACTCCCCCTTCAACCCTTGCTTCCTTAGTGTTGCTGATGCATGCAATAATCTTTTGCACCAAGTGGCCATAAGTGGCTTTGCCAGTATGTTCTGTATCCCCATTTCTCTACAAATACCTTAAATTGCTAAAAAAAAAAAAAAAAAAAAGGGGGGGGGAGAGAGCAGTGTCCAGTGTTAGATTTTAGTTTCGTGGTATGAAGTATTTGAAAAGTAAGGCATTGGGCTAGGTATCAAAAATTGATTTTTTTTTTCGATCAAACTTCTTTGATACCAATGAGTATCAAAAACCTCAGTGTCGTTCAATGCCTGATTTTGATACCTTGTTTTTGACACCATCAATGCTTTACTGTTTACCATGCAGTGAAGTGCCTCAATCACATCGATCCAATCATTTAGTCCTGATGTGACAATGCAGCAGCAGTCTAGAATAACCTCTGGAAACACAATCAGTAGTTCTAGTCTGTAATGGAATATGAGAAGAGGACTGAAAGTCAGCTGTTGAAGAATTGCCATCACTTACTCACAAAAGTGCATTGTTTAGTCTGCATGCCCTTTATTTTGAAAAGTGTTTTTTTTGTTTGTTTTCTGCTTTTGGAGGTCTTAATTGAATTCCTGGTTTGTTAAAGGATGACTGTCTGGAACTGTTCACTCACCTATTTACAATATTTATGAAGTAAATACTCACAGAACCAAAGACCCTAAACTGATTTGCTTATCTTTATTTTGGATCTGGTCAGAGGTAAAGCCTCAGTGGTGTTTTTTTTCTCTGGGATAAATGGAACATTTCAAGTGAGGGAAGATAAAATCTGGACAGGAATTCTTATTAATATTATTATGTTGTACCACTTTTGTGAGAGTGTCGAGGCTATCAGAGTTTTATTGAACAAATGTAAAAATGAATGATTACCTTTGGAATCTGTTTGTTTGAGTGGGTAAACATTTCAGCTTCTTTAGTTGCCTTTTTGAATCAGTTTGAAAGTTTAAAGGGGATAAAGAAACGTTTAAATATTTTACGTCAGGAGAAGCACCTGGCTGTCA
This sequence comes from Zenarchopterus dispar, assembly GCA_028564865.1. NCBI lineage: Eukaryota > Metazoa > Chordata > Actinopteri > Beloniformes > Zenarchopteridae > Zenarchopterus > Zenarchopterus dispar. Next base: position 745 of record JAOWBL010002741.1, on the reverse strand, counting down.
GCTGAATGTATATACTCTAGATCATTCCAGCGTAAGTAGCAGAACCAGGTAGAAAGTTTAGACACCTGTCCACTCACTGGTCCTCTCTCTTAAAAAATTTGGCATCAATATTTGTCTGCTCTTGTTGTCTAGTCTAATGGGGCTTAAACATGATGAAGGTTAAACCACATTCAATGAGTTGTTTATCCTCTGAATGTTGTGAGGCAGTATTGCCTCCTCCTGGTTTGTGTCTTGGTCTTCCTAATACCCAGTCTCTCTGTCTTTTGGTAAATTGGGCATCTGGATGAGCTGCAGGCACACCTGACAGTCCTTATCCATCAACTCTGCCGCTTTAAAATTCCTGGTTCTGCTTTCCACTCTTCGTCAGTCCATCATGGTGAGAAACCAGCCTCCATCATGGTAGCTCTGTGACAACTACTAGAAACTTTTACTTGGATAATTTTTCAAAGCAAGCAGATCCTGGGTTCACTGTTTCTTTTCAGCCTCTTCTCACTGCTCCCTCCCTGACAATGTTTTTGTTTTATGGACTTACTGGGACACCTTAAGTTAGGCATTCCAAAGATTCAGCTCTACTTTGAGGTTATCATTCTAATAAATCAACTCTGCATGCCCTGTTTTTGGGTCTGAATCTTGCATTTCAGCCTCATCTTTCTCCTTAATACATTCAAAACAGTAATAACTTTAAAGTGAAATGAGCAGTTTCTAAATTTAATGTCCAATGTAACTTCCTGTATGCTGAAATGTC
>JAOWBL010002739.1:0-13204 GCA_028564865.1 Zenarchopterus dispar | reverse complement strand
ATAGATAGATAGATAGATAGATAGATAGATAGATAGATAGATAGATAGATAGATAGATAGATAGATAGATAGATAGCTAGATAGATAGATAGATAGATAGATAGATAGATTCAATAAATACTAAACTATTACTGCATATCACATTCAGTCAAGCTTTTGAATAAGAGTAGCAGGCAGAACATGAAGAAAATGTGGTGGACATGTTAAGTTGCCTCAAACCCTCATTACTCATCCTCTTATGTCTAAAAAAAATAAAAAATGAAAAAAAAAAATAAAGAAAGGGCACAGCACATTTGCTACTGTAAAAAGAATGTTGTTTTTTTTTACAGTCCATCAAACCTTTGGATAGCAAGGTAGCCAGCATGAGCACAACCTGCTTGTAGTACTGGTTGAATGGTTTCTTGAAACATATATGAGTCCAAAAAGATGGAAAAGAAAGATCCAGTCCCTCTGTCTGCGCAGTCATTAAGAAATCAGGCTTGAAGCTGCTTCAGTAATAATTAATGCAGAGTAGGATTTGGGGCTCTGTGTTACATCCAAATTAGCTTTTGTCTCATTTTGTAATCATTGTCCTGAAGGCTTTAAAGTTAGTAGAAAGAAATGCCTTTTTTCCCCCAGATTTTCTTCACTGGTAGTAAAGTAGCTGTCAGGTTTGCCTGTTGTTGCACCACCAAGACACCATGTCTCTTATGTCTCTTCTTGTTTCATTATTGGATTTTTCTCTCAATTTTGGTGCTTTATAACAGATTGTATAACACAATTAATATAACTCTGTCATTAATAATAACTCATAACGTATTTTCTCCTGAATGATAAAGAAAAAAAAGCATACTAATGAGGCAGAATGACTCTGTGCTTGTAAAACATACTGAGATTCCTGAGTTCCACCTGCAAAAGATGAGTGTTGTTGTGCTTATACCTTGTGAGCGTCTTGATAAAGCTGGTTTTAATGTAAAATATGAAAAGGAAATGAAGAGATAACACTATATCCTAGTCCCAACTTAAATGTCAGCAGCGGGAGCAGTAACAGAAGCACAGAAAGACACAAGTAATAGATTTTAAAATGCAAATGTAAAATAAATGCACACAATACAATTGGTTAGGAATTATTTTCCCTCTGAGTAGTAACATATTTGTCTTAAAAATTATACCATTAACCACTCATTTAAAGCATAAACTTTCGATAACTGTTATAGTGTAATAGTTTGTGTTTTAGACAAAATAATAACCAACTTATATCAAAGCATTAAAGGATCTTCTCTACCTGTTTTTGTAGTCAGTGGGCTGGAGGCAGGAAGTCTGAGGTTATGCAGTGCTATTATTTGGCATGGGAGTTCCATGTCAGCTCACTCCAGAATAAATTGGATCGTAAGGATTTACGACACACCTGATCGCAGTTGCTCGGAGGTGATGAGACCTTTAAAAATTGTGTTTGGGTGGGAGCACTGCCATAGTACCTACCCTGTGTGCCTATCTCCTGTGCAGCTTTAACAACACTGAAGACACTTTTAATCGCCACCGCTTGTGCACGCCCCTCAGCCGGAATAAGCACGTCTGACTCTCACGGCCCCAGAGAGCTCACCTCCGTCAGCCTCTATTCAGCCGAGCCGCTGTAAATTCGGCAGCAGTCATATCAGCTCCCGACAGCGGCTCCAGCTCAGTTTATCTCCTCAAGCTTTAAACAATGTGTTAGTCAGACGCCGCGCCTGCCAAGCCCCTCAGCTAAACAGATCCCCAAACTGGTGAATGATCCCTAGCCACACTTGTCTCCCTGCTGCTGTGTATCCAGCTGTGAAGAGCAAGAACTATGTGGAAATGCATCAATGCAATGCAACAAGAGCTTGAAGCAAGTGAGCAACAACAAAGGAAACTAATTCATTTATCTTGCAGCCAGGCAGGCCTTGTTGGCCAGCGTTGGCCAGTCAATTCCGAGTCAGTTAAGTGCTGATTTCTACAAGTCTCCGTAAAACGGCTTGTTCGTTACTTTTAGGATCATTTGACTTTCTTTGCAATAACACCATGACATCATCTCATTGTGTCTTCTCTTTCATCAAATCAAACGTCTTCAGTTCACTGTCGTGACGCTCTTCATAGACATTCAAGCGTTTCCAGAGGCTGAACAACAGTGAATGAACTTTGGTCTAACTGAGGTTGAAATTTGTGGATTTGAATGATTTATTGAATGAACTTTCCTGACCTGAGGTTTGGTCATTTTAAATTCACTCACAGATTAAAATCCACAATTGTTTCATTGCATTAGACCAACAAAATTTATGACTTCACTTTTTTCTCAGCAGTGCTTATTTGAAAATTTCAACTTGTTACAATTAACTTGTTGTTTTCACTGACGTTGCAAGCATATTGATGCTTTTTAGCTTAAACAACCACAGAACCCAAATAAAGCCGAGCTGGCTGAAGACTCCATTCAGCATTTATGTAGGTGCTTACAAATCAGCACATACTGTAAAGATAATTCATATGTTTGCCCTTCTTGAATATGAAGCTTATGGTTTTTTATGTCCCTCCATATAACATGAACACAGTGAAGGGCAGTAGGAGGCATGCTGCAGATGAAATACCAAAGCCATTAGATAAATCAGTTGGGCAGAATCATGAGAGAAGGAGGCTGGAGGGTAAATTTCCAAGTGGTCTATGCGAAACCATTGCCTCCCACACTTGACACAGTTAATCATGAAGCTCTTGCTGACATCCATAAATAGCCTCACATTAGTCAGTCCCCTCCACCTCAGCAGTCTCTGTGAGACACGCAGATGACACCAGTGTGACTCCATGACAAAGATTAGCAGCAATTACGTTCACATACAGAGGCCGTGTGCTTAAAACGTTAATACGCTAAAGCCATTAGACTTCCTCAGTTTATAAAAGCTGCCGTGGAGAAATGTTTCACATCTTTCACATCTTTGTGAAGGCGCTGGTAACTTGGGATGGGAGTTTGATTGAAACCAACCAGCCGTCTGGCAAATGTGTGGAACTGTTTACAGTCATGGCAGCAGTTTTATTAAAAAACATAAAATTCACTTAGATGGACGTTTTAATGTAAACCACACATATCAGGACCAAGTGTGTGGTAAAACTGAGAAGTTGCACAAATCTGACTTTCTCACTGTGTTTGCAGTAAAGAAAAACAATATATGTAATGAGAAATATGTGCGTAATACTATGGGAGGCATTCATTGCTATTTTCTCATGTGGCTCCAGTTTTCAATTTGGTTAAAGATTTGACCATCAGATTCTGATTTTCTGCATCAGAAGTATAATCAGCCACATGCAGAAACTTAATCAACCTGTGCAATTACTGAGACTGCTGGCTGTTCTAGTTGTTATTTCTCCACTGATTGGTTTTACCTTACAGCCTGTAAAAAAAAAAAAAAGAAAAAAAAAGAAAAAGAATTCTTCCACAATAAAAAGAAATATATATTTATTTTACTTTTCTGCATATATAATTCATTTCCTGACTGGAAAAAGTGGATTTATTTGTGATTTCTCATGTAACTACTGGAACTATTCAGCCAAATATCAGCCAGTTTCATGCCCAGTTGACTGAATGGTACATTTTAAATTTAATTGTATCACTTAAGAGAAAACAACATTAAAATTAAAAAAGTGCACTAATTACAAACTGGCAGAAAGACGTGATGTTTGAACTGAATGTACAACTAGTTTTATGTTATTTAGTTGCCAGCGCTGCAGTTTGTCATGATCTAGCATTTTGGTTGCCTTTGGTTTTCCTGCTCTCTTAACTTTCTAACCTCTGTTTTGTGTTTTGTTTTAGCGCTGTGATTTCAGGGGTTGGTTTGTGCTCGGCAACATTTATTTGCATGTCTGAAGTTACTTCTAACTTAAAAATCCTGACAAAGCACAAGTCTGTCGCTTTGTTTGAAGCCTGCTTGTTCAGAAAATGTCTCAGTCAGGATTTGGTGTAGAGGACTCTAATGTAAGAGACTGAGAGGCAGGGGTAATAAATAATGTCCTTTATTTTAACAGAAAACGCTGCGCCGAACAGGACCAACCAAAATACAAAAATTCAAAATACAGCAGCGGTGAGAACAGTTGAGAAGCACAAGAAACCACATGGAGAAAGCACAACTGGAGAAGACAAGCTGGTCACCAACAACTTGTCTTGTTTGGATTTTATTTGTAAGGAGAGATTTTTATTGACAGTGTTGCTGTGGTGGTTGGTATATCATTGCAATGTGAGTAACTTAAACAGTAAACTTATCATCCATCACAACTTTACACATAACATTACAACATTGAAATGTTTCTGTGAATATCCTGCTGCTGAAGTGAGATCAAACACATCTGGAAACACTTTGGTGGTTCAAGCTGAAATAGTTCCATTTTTGGGAAATGCTCATGTCTTAAATGTCAGTATAAATGGATAAGCTGGTGGGTTTCACGCTGCCTTCAAGGTACTTTGAACAACTCATGTGACAGATATTTTAACAAGGGATCAGAGAATTGTCAACTAATGGGAAAAAAAGGCCTTACCATGTTTCCTTCATAATCTTCCCCGTCTTTGAAACTGTGTTTTGTAAACCAACCTAAGATATTAGTGGTTGTGGGACTCAAAAAAATAAAAACCAGAAACCACCTAAATGCATTTAAATCAAATATGTTACAATCTGAAAGGAATATACAGTAATTTTCTGCAACTTTGTGTTTTATTTGATTGATTTTGAAGTTAATGGGTATTTAGTGATTATGTCACTTTCTACTGGGGATTTAAGACGGATTTCAGTGCATGACAAGTTCAGTCAACTGAGAGAGGACTTCTCTACTTTCAGTCATCTTCTCTACCTCTCTTCCGACATTATGATGTCGGAAGAGAGGCGATAATTTCCTGCATGAGAAAATTGTGAGGTGGGCAAAGCATTTATTGTTTCAGAGGCCCACATAGTCATGTCTTACAAACTCTTCCTACCTCAAAGCCTCTCAGGCCCCGAGTGTGCCGCTAAATAAAGATCTGCCCTGACAGAAGGACTCTTAAACCTCTTTTTGAGTTGACACAGAGCTTCAGACCGGGCACGCATCCAGTATTTTGGTCCAAACATAACAGCAGGGCTTTAAATAGTCCATGGCAGAATATAACTTTCTTGACTTCATATATTTAATTTCATTTTCTTTCTTTTTTATTTGGCTCTTTTATTAATCATTTGGTGGGGCTAGATGCATGAAGCTGTGTTTAAATGTAAAATGAAAAAAAAATAGTGAGAAATGTGGCAATCTGTTCTTTTTGCAAAGTGTACAAATCAGCGTCAACAGTTGCTTCTTTTTTAATCAATCTCATTTATTATCTCCACTCCTTGTCTTGGCTATGAATCAATAGAGATACTTACTTAATACCAAATTTAAACATTGCTTACATCACATCCTAACAAAGAAATAATTGATATTTAATTTGTCAGAGGAAATAAAGTTTGGTTTATTTGCTGATATCAGTCATAAACAGGAAAAAAAAGAAAGCAATACATGCTGAAGCCTATCACCAGGTGCCGTCGCCAGGTAAAAGCTGTGGTCACAGTTTTAACAGGTCACCGAACCCTTGCAGGGTCACACAGAGACCACCAGTCTCAAGCAATCACAGTCACTCAACTCACTCTTTTCATTTAGAGTAGCATCCTCTTGACATGACAGGAAAACCAAGTATTTTTATTGTATGACTAAAAACATTCATGAATTCAACCACAGTACAAAGATTTAAACTCTGAATACAAAATAAAGTAAGAAAGTCAACTGAGAGGGGAAGAAGTGTCAAACGTGCAGTCTCACAGTCGCTGTGGGGAGGAAGTCCATAAACACCTTCCACTACCCACATAATTCACCTCATAAGCTTGTCTCCAAATCAGCAGTGTTGCATGTGTACGTCATCATGTCACCAGACATCTAGGTGGATGTCATGATGGATTTAGTCATTATATCTCAAGGGTGAACATCATCCTGTTTTCAAGCACATGGAAATGTTGAATGTTGAAGTCACGGCATCACAAGATGTAATCTGTGTCTCTGAGTAAGGGAAATGTCCATTTCACAAGTTGTAACTTTTTCCTGTGAAACTACAAGATTTCTCACTGTGGATCAGTGTAACCAATACACATTCTGAAATTGGGTTGTTTAGTTCCCTGAAAGGGCTATTTTTACTTTGTTGCACTGGCTATTTACAATTACCTTTGCTTCCTCTGGTTTATAGAAAAAAAAAAATCTACCACCAAATATTTATACACGTTCAGAGACGTACAAACCACTGATCTCCCAAGAGAAGTGCAAATATTTAAAGAGACGGGAAGCATTTGGAGATAAGCTTCCTTCCTTTCCTCCATATTTTGATTGAATGGGACCTAAATCTCACTGATGGCATGAAGGAAATGATAAAAGCACTCCTCTGCAGCGGTAAAAAAGACAGACGGAGACAGACCAAACAAGAGAGGGTTTGCAAGTGAGCTTAAACAGCTGCAATGCTATCTAAAGCAGGAAAAAGGTCAGAAAAGAGGAATCATCAGGAAGCTTTCTTTATAGCGTGCAGACAGAATCCCAAGACAAAGATTCCCATAGCCGGGTGAGGAATTAATGAGCCTCATGGTTGTTTTCATGAAACAGAACAAAGCAAGTGACTATTCCACAGCAACATTAAACTACATCCCCTGTTGCTAACTGTAAACAAAGATTCAGCAAGAAACGCAGGTCAGACCTTTAATTACATTAAAAATTCAAATGCAGTCACATCAGCTTTCCCTGTCTTGCACATCCTGCTTTGATTCTCAACAGAGATTGCATAATCATGTGGATCTCTGTCTTACAGGCCACAAATGCAAAACATCTCATTATATTTTCGTAAATTTAAGTATTCCAAATGCGACAAGACACCCTTAAAGTTTGTTTGAGGAAACACTCATCGTGTGCTTACACTGCATACTGCTGGAATAATCTGTCTCAGCAGGAGAAGAAAAAGCACATTTACATTTCAATTTAGCAGCTGGTAATTAAGCCGCAGAGCAAAGCTCCCCCGTTAAATCTGACCCAAGTTAATTGTAGATTAACATTACTCCCTTTATTTGAGCCCTCTCACACCGGTAGAGGAGCAGGAGGACGCTCTGTTGTTAGTAATAATGTCAGAACTTGTTCAGAAAGCTTCAGCATTTTTGGTTCTGTGATATCAAACCATGAGTTTCAGTGATGGTATCCCTTTCATGATTATATATATTGAGCACTATAAATCCTGTTAATTGATGTATTTATCTTAATAAAGACCCCCCCATAGCATAGAGATTGCCATGAGAGCAGGAGGTGTAACAACAGACTTTTAACAGGAAGCCCCTCAGGAAACAGATGCAGGTTATTTAAAACTCCCAAAGAACTTTTTAGAAGACGATTGCTTTTGTCTAAAAAAAGTGTAGTGAGGGCAATGTTAAGGTCTTACATCAGCTAAAAAATATTGTTTCATCTAAAACTAAAAGAATAGAATAAAGATGATCTGAAACTAATGTATGAATAGCCTCTCTACTAACACACCCAAAAACCTTTAAAGCAAAACATAAACCATCATATTGACCCACATAATCAGAACATACTCTAATGACTCATTTTCTGCCTTTCCACATGTGCTACATGTGGCTGCAGTCATGTGCAGCACCACTGATCCTTCATTCATTTCCCATACCTGCTTCATCCTGATCCCTATCACCTCAGCTGTCATTGTGCCAGAGGCGGGGTGATCATGGACAAGTCACCTTACCAGAAACGCAAGGAGACAAATGAAACATGGATGCATCTTTTATGCATCTGGTATTTATGAACCTCCAACAGTCCCATGAAGGCAGTGTGACATAGTGACATTCAAGGGAGCTTGCGCATGCAGGACTCACACCGGATGGTGACTCACTTACAGTGCTTTTATCCGTTCATTATGCTGACATTTGCTGAGTAGCACTGCACAAAAGTACAGCTGAGGCCAGTGAGAAGGGGAGATTTGTAAGTACTTGATCCCAAATTAAATATTTATACAAGCTTTGAAATTTTAAACTGATGGTGATGGTGTACGTGGATGGAATAAACATCGAACTTTACAGCTTTTAAAGTTCATCCTTGGGACTTTTACCTTTTACATGCTCCTTTCTCTGTCATGTTTTATGAACTTACACTTGATTATCTAATCTTGCTGATAAATATGCAAATAAACATGTGTAAAATTGTTAAGACAACTTGTTTATTGTTCATCCTCACTGAAAAAGAGTATAGTAATGTATGTGGTAACTATGGTAACTATATGTAAGGCTATAAATGAACACTTTTGATTCATTAGTTGTTTACACAAATAATAACTTTCATGTTTAGTCATTAAAGGGGACATATATAGAAATAAATGAAATTTCAGTGTGTGACGGTATTTATTTTGTTGTTTAAAGTTACTACCTCTTCAGCAATTGCACTTTAATACAATACTGTTAGTTTGTCAGTGGTGGCATATATCTGAACACATCTCATTCAGATTTGCAAAGTACTGTCCTATCACAGACCCAAATCAGAGTAGACTTAACAAGCTTCTCCATCTTTGCCTCCACCCAACTTCATCATGCAACATTTACTGTACCTCAGAAGCAGGCAGTGCAAAGCTTTGAGACACGGGTGGCTGCAGAATGGGAATGAAGTGAAGCTGAGTGCCTGACTGCATCTTCTGAAAGCAGCTGTCATGTTTAAAAAGTGATATTTTGTAAGGTATATGAGGTGGCAGTGATGTAGTGGTTAGAGTTGGTTGCCCTCCAATGAGACGGCCCCAGATCGATCCACAGCCTCGTTATGTGCCAAAATGTCTCCGGGCAAGACAGTGAATTCTGCTTTGCTCCAATGTCCCAGCAACTCACAGTGTCTGTCTCAAGCCCGAATAAATGGGAACATTAGTATCTGGAAGGACATCCAGCATTAAATAAATATAAACATGCCAAACCAACTCTGCAAAGGGAAAAGGAAAAACAATATCTGAGAGGTATTTTGACCTAAGTGTGTGGTAGACATTTCACTAAGATCTTGAGAAATTGTGTCAAAGTCCGTATGTTTCTTTTGAAGGTAACGTTTTACATTTCTAAAAAAATTGCTCTACCAACAAGTACATGCTCATGCACCACTGACAAAGCATGTCTTAAGGTGGTGACAGTATAAGCAGTCAGTGGATGTTAGTGAAGTTGACCAGAGTTCATGTTTTCTGTGCAAAACTTTGTTTTTCATCCTTGTATTGTCTGGACTCTGTTGATTTAGCCACTTACACAAGTTTTGTTTTAATCTTTTATCTAAGCTTTATTATCACTCACTATCTGGTCAGATTTAGGCATCCAAAGTACCATGTACTGCCCCTTTCACACTCGGATTAAACTGATCTGGAAATTGGACTAATTTGTAATAATTACACGTGATATTTGTGATTCCTGTCTGAAAGCACCATGTCTGAGATGTGTAAAGTAGAGATTATTACCCTATTTCAGCAAACGTCAAAGTGGTGAGATCGTTTAAATCGGGGTCTGAATGCAGATGTCAGTATTTCTTTGATGTCTGGGCAGAAATGCCAAAAATATAGATCATATTCTCTCATTACCTTTTCTGCCCATTTCTGCCTTTTTCTTGCTGTAATTATGGCAATTGTGATACATAGCATAATGTTATATTATGACTTTAGCCTATATCCTGTAATAATCTGATTTTTTAGCTTGTAGACATACAGAAATTAATCAGCAGAAGATCAAATCAGCAGAAGAGCGACAAAGAGATGAAGACACATGTGGGTGTGGCATGCAGTAAGAAACTTTTTATCTTTCATAAAACTCATAGCCTCTGTGAAAGCACAAAACCTTTAGGGTTTCAACAAAAGCTCCAGTTATGTTTAACATTAAGTTTTATTGTTACCATGGCATCTTAATCTCATGGGCTGACCATTTGCTCTATTTTGTCACTACTCAAAATGTGTAGTCACTGAACCCTAACTCTTGAGTTTCTGATAAGACACTTTTAACTCATTATTCAAGGTTAATGTTAAATAAAGGTAGTCGTTTATTAAAATGCAAGCCCTCAGTGTCACATGTCTGTACATTATAGTAAAACACAGACTTTGCTTCTCCAGCAGAAATGGGAGGAACTCAACAAAGATGTCAGGATGTAATTTTGTAATTACTTCAGGCACAGAGGTCATTTTAGTCCAGCGCAAATAGTACAACAGCCTAGAAATCCAGATGTAGCACTAGCAAATTTAAATGAGCTTTGCAGGTATGTCTAGCTACTATGCATTGGAACTCATTAAATATGCTCAAAAGTCTTGGGGAGCCAGTCAAATCAGTCTATCCTTGAAGAGAAAGTTTCTGGCCGGGGCTTAACACAACGATGACTGAAAAACAACATAATCTGGATGCAAACAATGCAGATGCTGCAATTGAGGGTTAATAGCCATCTGAATCGACTTTAGCATCAACAGTTAAGGATTCAGACTTTTATTTCTAAATAAAAGAAGACAGCTCTCAAATCATTCCTTGTAAGGTGGATGTGTTTACAGCTTTGCTAAAAGACTACAGCAACCATTAAATTTACTCTTCTACACAACACTCTCCCGTTGACTCATTTTTGTCACCCTGAGTAGTCTCTTTGTTTGTTGCTCTGATTGGTCACAGTCTTAACCAACTGGGTAGAAAGCAGTTTGCTAATCAACCTTTGGTGCTGCCCCTTGGATGGATAGATCCTATGGATCGTTTTCAGGCCCTTTCTAGATGTTGTTCTGATCTGTCAGGCTAGGAACCAAATCTACTTGCATAGAGTTAAAAGAAGGCTTTTAATATTGTTAGCATTCCTCAGAAATCACCACTGTCTGAAGAGATGAATGAAAACCCTGCTCTTTTGGCAATGACACTGAATTTTTTGTACTCAGCACCACATAGCAACAATCGAGACTGATGAAATTCACTTCAAAGAATTCTCTTTGACTTTTTAAGAGGTAGTTAGTTTGGTACCGTTCATGAGAGAACATCAATTGAACATGTTGAAAAATTTGTGAAATTGGAGCGCCGTGTTCAAACATTCCCATCTAATCATCTTTGTCATTTTTGTTATTGCGGTGTGTGTTAGAGCGGAAACATAAGGTTTGATAACACAATGGTGGAGAGGTGAATGGCTGCGTGCACACAAGGAGATTGAACTTTATGCATGTCACACGCTTTCACTTTCAAGATGTACAAGCCCTAATGGAGTTCTGAACGTGCTGCTGAATGACCCTCCATGGAAACCAACTGTCCAGTTTCAGAGGAAAGACTTCTATTAAAAAGCACCAGCTGGAAAATGAGCAATATGAGCACAGCAGCCCAAGGGAGACGTTAATGTAGAGGGTGGAAAAAGAAGGATAGTTTACAATTTTCTTCTCCCACATAACACACACGCACAAGCACATCCAAATAAACTGTGCACATGCTTCAATACCTTCTGTCTCAATTTAGAGATCATAAAGATGAAACATAAATGCAGCTATTAAACAGATATTCAGCATCCAGATGGGCAATAAATGTACAAATGTATTTTATTGGGTATTATATCATTTAGACCTGAGAGTATATTTTTTGGACTGCAGTACAACTTTTTATTTAGGCTTCAATTTTTACTATTACTATTAAGCAGTCTTAAAATATTAACCTAGAATAATAGTCATTAGTCCATTCATGCATTTATCCATCCATTTTCTAATGTACCTATCATCAGTTAAGAAATAACATGACAATCACTTTGTTAAACAGTAAGATAAGCCTTTTGGTCTCAGACTTCTTTTTTTTGTATCATACAGATCATTTGTTGAATAAAGACTGCAAAATAAATTTTTAAAAAAGGGTTTGTGATGGATTTTCTTTGTTTTTCTTATAAGATACTCAATAATATAAGCTAGTTCCAGTCACTGTCTTTGACAAATAGGAATGCATTTGGTGTTTCCAAGCGAAAATGGTATATGTGTTTATTTGCATGCAGAGCAGGAAGGTCAGATCTCTGAGTACACGTATACAAATGTGAGTGCATGTGCTGAACTCTAACCATTTGTAATCTGATCTCTTGGACACAATGCAAAGTCTGAATGGTGCTTTTGTCTTTGCAAGAACAATTTTGCTTCATGCATGTCTGCTTGATAGTGTTTCTTTTTTTTTCTTTTTTTTTTTTCTGTTGCCTTGTGAGAAGTAATCAACCCTCCTGAGAATAACAGTATAGATAAAGCTTTGATGTAAGACCTCTGAGTTTAGCTGCATTTTTAGGATAGTACAAAACCGGTTTTGAATAATGCCTTTTGTCAAAATCCCATTCAAGTCAAGGTGAGATGTAATCATAAGTTTGTCCTCTTTTCCCTGCTAAATAAAAGAAGCTCAGTATATAATTTCATTTTTTTCATTTTTTTCTAAAAGTTGGGACTCTTTGAAACACTGAAAATAGAAATGCCATGTGTCCAAACCTTTAACTGTTTAGCAATGTGATCACCAACAGAACCAATTCAAACAAAGATTCAGAATTATTGATCAACTGATCCTGCAAACCCGTTGTCAGGGATGATGATTGTGAACAAAATTCACTTAACATTAGACAGACATTTGTTATTTGAAATTACGGTCTAGTTGAGCTGAAAGGTCAAGATTGTTAAAATGCAGCTGTATGTAACCAGTAGAGTCAGGTGAGCGATGGAGATAGGAACAGGTCTGAGTGACAGATTCCTGCCCTTTAAAAGACGCTAGAATAACACCTGATCATTTTTAGAAGATGTTTTACATTGAATTAACATTTAAATGTGATACAATATAATAAAATCACATTCTTATATTTTCTTTCTTTCTCTTTCTATACATACATACATATATATGTATGTGTGTGTGTGTGTGTGTGTGTGTGTGTATCTTAGGTCACTACAGATTGGATTTAACAAAATATAACATGTGGCATTCCCCAAGGTTCAATTATGGGGCCTCTGCCGTTTAACATCTTACGCTCTCACTTGCTCAAATTACGAAAAAGAACAAAATGTGTTATCATAACTATGCAGATGACACACAAATCTATGCAACCATCTCACCAGGAGAGTATAATCCAATTCAAACACTGATCAAATACACTGATCAAATTAAAGAGTGGATATGGCAGAATTTTCTTCAGTTAAATGAAAACAAAACCGAAACAATAGTGCTTGGAG
>JAOWBL010002738.1:0-13211 GCA_028564865.1 Zenarchopterus dispar | reverse complement strand
ATTTGTTAAATGATTTAGGAGAGTAAATTTTAAAGAGTTTGGACTAAAGAATTATGTAGTTTACCTTTTTGGGGGGGAAAATGGTTTAGTCTGGGTTTTAGAGGGAAAACTTGTGTATATAAAGACTGTGAATTTGGATCCAGAGGAGGAAACGAATAAATCATCAACGTGAGATTTTAAAATGTTTGTATGTCTGCTCATTGCTGAACCACTCGGGACACACTACCTTACAATGTCCAATCAGATATTGAAGTAATTAGAAAAAAATAGTCTTCTTTTGATGGCTCAGCTTAAATGAATACTGGTAATTCAACTCTTTACCTTTTTCTAATTAAGAAAATGTTTAGGTCATGGTGTTTATAGTTTCAAATACATGTTACAGATCCTAATGAATGGATCATGTCCACATTTCCTTCACATTTTTTGTGTATATGATGTGATTACATTAATATTGTAAACAAAAAGCAAAACAAACAAAACCTTACTTTAGTCAGGCTTCTCTTTTGCCTTAAACGGGTTAAATTAAAAAAAAAGGTGAGTATGAAAAAAAAATGGGGGTGGGTGGTGACCACATTAAAAAAATGCATCAGCAGCTCAAACAGAGCAGAGGGTTTTTATAAACTCTGTCCTACACACAGATACCTCTGGCTTTTTTCCTTCTTTTTTTCTGTTGCTTAGCTGACTTGGGCTATGCATGTCCCATTGTGTTCACAACAAAAGCAAAGACTTCACTGGCTGTACAAAATTCATATCTGCAAAGGTTATGATTGTGCTTGTATGAATAGCTGGCTTGTGAGACAACCCTTGGGGCCTGTCAACCTTGGACCCATATTAACAACATAACACATTTTGACTGCTACAATAAAATGCATATCTACTTGCTCCTGCGCTCCTCTGCTCATGTGTAGTGATAAGAGTGGACAAATTGCATTTTTTTTAAATGCTGCATCTAAATCCCCCTGCTGGTTCTTAGAAGAAATGGTTTTCATTACAGCTTTTCAAATGGTGTCCTGAGCTGCTCTTTGAGCTTGATAGAGGAATCTGATGCTATTGAAAATTAGATAAATAGGTTCCTGGCCCAGAGGGGAAATTAAGATTAGCAGGGTTTAAACTCTGCTGGTTTTATGAGACTTTTGGTTTATGGTACTGTGTTTTTCTCTTTTCCTTTTTTTACCGTGACAATTTTGCACTCGAAGGGCCCAATCAATGTATCTTATGGCCACTGTCAAAACCAGACGTACACCATATTGTGCTGTCACTCACTGACTGGCAGGTGCTGCTCTGCCTGACGAGTTTCTCAGTTTATCAGAAAGATCCTTGAGGTCAAAGAAAACAGGAAAATATTAAATAACCACCTCCCCTTCCCCCATTCAACATAGCTATCCTTATCTTTTTCTCCTATTGCTTTCTTTTTTTGCCCTCCGAGTTGTGTCTATGTGCCCAGTTTAAATTTTCCTCTGGAAACAACAGCAAAAAAAAAAAAAAGTCTACACTATGCAACCCCAATTGTTAGCAACCAACATTACAGAGGTAGAAGTGCAGATTGTGCAGAATAAGTTGATTTAAAAAAAAAAAAAAAAAAACTTTCTCTGAAATATTCCAGTCAAATCTACTGTTTTATTAACTCCCCCTTCATGCTTCTTATAAAAAGGATGTCAACACGTTTAAGATAGGCTGTTAGTTTCTCTGCTCTTAGCGTACCAAAAAACATAGCATTGCAATTTATCTCATTTACATTGTGGCATTTAGTTCACACTTACATGTTTAATTGCTGCCAATACTTTCATACATGCTTTAGAATTTATTTAGTTAAGTTTCTGTCCAACAAGTTTGCCAAACATTCACTCTTGTTTTTGAGCCCGATTGAAGTGAGAAAAGATGTTACTGTGGAAATTAAACTAAAGATCAATGATTAATTGAAATAACTGCTCCCAGTCCATTATTATGTTTTCATTTAACTGTCTTGCAAAGCAAAAAAAAGAAAGTTTGCACACAGTATCACTCCACTATTGCATTTGAAAATGCCATATGCAGGGAAGGGCTCTCTCAGGAGGAAGTATAGTAAAAACTTTGGTTTCTTAAGTGGTTGTCCTCATGCACATTTCCACAGCTTATTCAAGGCTGACGCTTTTGTTTCCTTACTGTTGGTCAATGGCAGGGGAGAAAGATAATAAGGCGGAAACACATACTTTGCGGAGTGATATAGGAGAAACAGTGCAGGGATTCCAATGGGTGGATTGGAGAGGATTTGGTCCTTTAAATAGAAGCACCTGTTCAGCTGGGATTAGTAAGAAGCAGAGCACTATTTTGGTTCAGTATGGATGTTTGCCTGTCTTGGCCCTTGGGTCCCCATGGCTGCCTGAATGTGAATGAGAGTAAATTCATTTGTTGTTATGGTGTGTTTAAAAACTAATCAACTGGCTTCATACTAGAATATTGCTGGTGCTGATGGCTGAACTGGCATTGGGGTGCATTCTCATTTTATTTCGGTGACTGTGATGAAAATTATATGGAATAAAACAGTCCCTATAATTATATTTCTGCATAATTTATCTTAATACAGATTAAACTCAGGGGATTTCTGAGGATCTTCTGGCTTCACGGTTATTCTGAAAAAAAAAAATCATGGCATTTGCAAAACCCAAATTCAAGCTTTATATAACTTCTCCTGGTAAAACGATGCACATGCTCACTCAAGTCTAAGTTTTTGACATCGTAGCTGTCTGTCCAGAGATGCAAATGTTGATTCACAGCATGTACAATCCAGATTGTTTTCATGACCACCAGACACAAATCCTTGACTGGGATCTCACAGACTTTCTTAGAACTTGTGATTGGAGCACATCATGTGTTTTGCTTTTATAACTTTATCTTAATATGTTAACATGTGTCAGTTACTAAATCACAATGACATACGGCGTAATCGTTTAAACAGTGTTGGAGGGACTTCACCCACAAAAATCTCAACCACACTTGTAGAGCCAAAGAACCCCATTGAGAGTTTAGAACTGCTAATAAATCAAATTCTTTTAATTTTGCATGTATAGTTATGCATGTAGCTAGAGGTGTTTTCAGAGTATCTGCTAGCTCCACCCTGTCAGCTCAAGGGGATTTTTTTCTTTTTGTTCTTTCTTTTTTTTCTGGCAAGCTTCAAAGAGCTTAAATCACAGATGACTCTACTCCACCTATAATTGGGTCAGAAAGTGTATTTATAGACAGAATCTGAGTCTTTCTAAGCATATGAAACACAAAACGGAGCTGCTTGTGCTAAATGGTCTGAATTGTGCTTTAGGTAAACGCCAGCTGTTATCAGTTTGTCTCATTAGTGTCCTGTGAAACCACCAGTAAGAACATAACCCAGAATAAAGTTAAACTCTTGTCCAAGCAACAATGCAGCTGCCATAACGAAATAGAAAGAGACTCAGTCAGTGTTTGCATGGCTTTGGGTGAGCAAATTAATTATCCGTCTCATATTCTGCAAGCCTATACGCCAAGTGACAGGACAGGATGCAGTGAAAGAGCAAAAAGCATTTATCTTAATCAGCCTTTGTTTCAGCACATTTCCAACTTTCTGCTTTCCATCCATGCGTTGAGCCTGTCAGCAAAAGATGTGGCCAGGAATTGCTTAACAAAATTCTCTTAAAATGAACGTATAGTTATTTTAAAAGCCTTTCTGTTATTGAATCAGCAGCAGCCTGACATCAGCAGTCACCCCTGCAGACAGCTCCAGCTTGGCTCACTCTGCTCTGACCCTCCAGTGCTGTCCTGCCATGACTGCAGAGAGAAAGATCTGTCTACAGCCCCCTACGCCGATCAGACCATACATATTGCACCACAATTTCATTAAGGGTCACAATTTGCAGCGCTGTCAGCACCATAATAAAGTCTCCAGTGTATCCGGAGCAGATGGTACGACCTGAGCGTCAAGAGAGAGGTGTCCATAGGAATCCCCTTAGTAAAGGGAAGCAGGCCAGCGTGGGTGCCTTAGAGAATAAGTCCTGCTTTTTCATATAATTGCAATAAGATGCTTTACCAAGTGGACAAACACAGATGAAGCTGCAAATTGTCATTTGACCCCTCAAGAAGTGACACTACCACACTTTTCAACTTAGTTTACATTCAGACTTAGTCTTTTTAACTGTCCAGTTGTATTTGGGTCAAAAACAACCTACTACAGTGTTTAATAATACACTAATCCTATTTTATGTTCTCTTTTTGTTTTGTTATAACTTTTCAAGTTTTTTTTAATTAATATTGACACTGAAGCTATAAACTGCTTTGATACACATATTGTCTTCAGGTCATTTTGACCCAGCAACTAGAATCACAATCAGACACACTACAAAATCTTTATAGACACATAGGTGTGTATGAAGGTGCTGCAAACAAGATACCTTTGATCTAGAAGACAAGGAGGTATCTGAAGAAAATGAAGAGGAATACAATGCAGATGGTGATGGATCATCTTCAGATGGAGAAACCCTCCAGGTTGAAGGACAAACCTTTTTTTGTTTAAAGTGTCCAGGACATTGGGTCATCATGTTACCTATTCAACACATCAACAATCCAAATTTAAAAAAAAAATATCTGGAGATGACAAATTTGGAGAGTTTTTGAGAAGGATGTGTAAAATTTACCTGCATGCCTACATAGGGCTGCTGAAATTAGCAGGTGTTTACAGGTCCTAGCCTGCAGCTAGTCCCTCAGAAAGGGCGATTTGCTGTACCACAACACGTCTATATTCGATGAATAATTTATGTTGTTCAAAGCTGTGGAAAGATGAACACTTTTAGATGGATGGATGTCACGTCAAAAAAATTCTTCTTTTTTGTAAATATATCTGTGGCATGGAGAAAGTTCAAAGTCATAGTGTAGATATCTGCTGGGGCGGGTACCAACTATGGTCTGAAGGCTGTAGATATATCTGTATGTGTAACAAGGAATTACGTGACTTGTAGACACCAGAAGAACGATTTCAAAAAGCATTTATACAGAATTGTAACTTGTGAAAATCAGAAGCATCCGAGCAGTTTCAGATAATCTGGTAGAAACTGGTCTGCATAAATGCCTTCTCTTATGTTTAAGTCCATCGTAATGTCTTCCAATGAATTTGGACATGAGTTCTCTTGTCTCTGGGGCTGAGGTCACTGAGGTGATTTTTCCACTGGAAGAGACCCCAGAGAAGACCCAGGACATGCTGGGGAGACTATGTCTCTTGGCTGGCCTGGGAACCTTAAGTTCCCCTCAGACGAGTTAGACAAAGTGGCAATAGGGAAGTCTTGGCTACTGTACTTAGGCCACTGCCCCCATGACCCAACCTCAGACAAGCGGAGGAAAATAGATGGATGGTTGATTGATACATTTAAAATATGTCATTTAAATTTGAGTATAACAATTTATGTACACAGCTTCTTGTTTTGTTCTCTTCATAATCTGGAAATATTTCATATTTAGAAAAACAACCAAGACAACCATAGTTTCACATATGTTTCAGGAGAAAATTATATAGCTAACTAGTATCCTTGGTGAACATCATTTCAGTCATTAAGGAGATCTTTCTGAGATGTACACTATTCCTTTTGTATAAACAAATATTAATGGCTTTGCCAGGTTAAAAAAAAGTGACACATTTACTACAGTGACAAATTTGCCCCCCCTCCCCCCTCAACCCCGCACAAACACACACACATTGCTGTCCTTTCCTGTTATCTTCCCATGAGCAAGTTTATAATTGCCCCAGTTGGAAAGAATGGATGCTCAGTTGAATCTGCATTTTCTTGAGGAGCCCTTATTTTGGTTGGTGGAGCCTAGATGCTGCTGTGGGAGTTTAGTGTCAGCAGACTATATTTGCAGCTGTTTACTGGCAGCGAGTTTGCCAACTAAGCAAGGCTCAGTTGGGCTGTAACGTGGGAAACTGCACTTGATGCGAAAGAACATACTGAGGCTGGCTGTTGAATGCAAACCCAGATCTAATGTTAGAAATATTGCTGCTTTGAGTGAATGTGCCCAGTCATGTATGTGCTGTCATGACTGTTCAGTGCTTGTATATAAAGCCAGTCAGCCTAGTTTGTTGACCCTTCCACCCACTTTCTGTTCCTGTCTTTGTTCCCAGCTTCCCAGAGAACAGTGGTGGCATTTTACCCAATGCTGCCAGCCACTATTACTAAAAGGAGTCATTGTGTTGTGTTGTGGCTGCTCAGTAACTCAATGGGATCCTTTGTTCCTGATGTAGCTTCTAGGATGTAAAGGCCCGTCCCGTACAGACGGCTCACGATTGCCATTTGCTGAATGTGGACTGAACAGGTTGTTTGTTTTTCCCCTCTGTGTGTTTGTGTCTTTTGTAACTTTAGAGCTGCTGTTAAAGGACCAGCAGATTGTTATACTTCATCTGAACCAACTAGAAGAAGGAATGCAGGGGCTATGATAACATAGTGCTGCAGAGCTTCAGTTCCTCAATGGTTTCCCATTCTTTTTTTTCTCACTCTGAGCTTCTGAAAAGAGCAGTGCCTATTTCTCTTTGTGCAAACATATTCATCCGTATGTAGTATTGTTTTTATGTTTGGTTGTTTTTTGGGGGTGTTCGTTTTTGTAGTTGCATCTGTTATATTCATCCAAATGGCTTTGAATATTCATACTTAGTTGCCCTCTCGGTCTCAAGCTGATCTAATTATCTTTGTTTGTTGTGGAGAAAAATCCCTGTTTGACAACACAACATAAAGATCTGTACAGATGGGAAGGGGCCACTGATGAGTTCATCCACTTGGAGAGAGCAAGGTGTGGGAAGCATAGAGATGGAGAGGAAGCAGAAGGAAGATCCTTCAGGGAGGTTTAGTGAAAGCACCTGCCTTTGCTCTGGAAGTCATGATGGATGAAGAGGAGCAACTGAGCATGTGGGGTAAATGTCCTTCACTTTAAAGTGAAGGACATTTTGTCCTGAAAATGTTTCTATTTCGAAAGCTTTGTTGTGTGTTTTGTTTTGTTTTTTGTTTGTTTTGTTTTTCATACACACTGAAATGCATTTTACATGGGGTTAATTCTTTCAAATGCTTACAATCCAGACACAACTGAAGAAAACACCTCAAAACCCAGTCCTTTGAAACTTAGTTATGATTGACTTCACATATTTTTCTGCTGCCATTTGTATTTTAACATCAGTGAATTACTACAAAATTTATTCTGAGTCATATTATGGTCACAACAAAGGAGGCACATTATACTGAGTCTGCGAGGGATTTTCTTTCCCAACTGTCTTAGATTGCTGTTCATTAGTGGTAAAAAGTAAGATTAGGAAACAGAGTTTGCTGCAAACAACAAAGGTTCTGTGGAGAATTAGTTTTACTGAAGATCCACTCAGTTGAAAATCACATGAACTTTAGAATGTTGATGTGAATAATGTTCATTATATATGAGAATAATATTATGAGCAGTCAAGAATCTGCCTGAGCTTTTCCACTTTGGAACTTCAGGGCATCATTAAATCAAAATGTCCCAAAATCACATATTAAAACAGCCCTGGTCACCTAACATATTAGTTTATATGATTAAACTTTAAGCTCATGTTTCATCTTGCTAACACATTTCTAGTTAATTTTAGAGAGTGACACATAAAATACAATACAGTTTGTCTACATCACCTAAAATGTGGGTATAGGAAGCGTAGGGACTGAACAATAGCATTTGAAGTTTAAGTTGGTGTAGGCCCATACCATAATTACTTAAAACAAAAATAAGTTTTTCATCCAACAATACCGTACACACATACTATTATTAGATATTAATTAAAATATTATATTCAGGAGAACTACTGAGTTTATTCCATACTTATGAATATTCTGACCTTCATGTTCAAATGACGTATCCCAATGGTAGACATAAGGGGATTCATAAGAATATTAATTATTATTATTTATTAATATTAATTTCTTCATGGTTTATTAGGTGTAGACTAAATCTGAACAAATTCAAGGCATTTGTTTTGGTGCAATTTTGATAGACAGATTAGTTATTATGGGGTTAAGCACTGGTTAAGTATTGGTAGTAATGTTAGGTGTGTCAAAATTTTTCCTCTCATTAATGTCACAATCTGTTAGATAGTTAACTTTAGGTGGCATAACTTTAGAAGAGACAAACCTGTAGCTTCTTTCATTACTGGATGCGCTGAGACTATATGTTAGGGACTGCATTGAGAGCTAGCAGCCTTCAGGTTGATTGAGGTATTTTAATTTGCATCTAAGCCTTAGTACTAATGTCTGTATATGTAAAACTACCTTTCAGTTTTTTAAGGAATATTATAGAGAGGACACAGGTAACATGTTAGAGCTAAAAAAAAAGAAGAAAAGGAAAAAAACAGAAACTAATACCCCAGCTTTGAAGTACAGGCCAGTATACTTTGCTAATATGTAGCCATCAGATCAAGACCTACATCTGGCACATCTGGATATCAATGATTAAAGGGTAAAATCCCATACCTGGTGTGTTGTAGTGCACAAAGTCATGTGGCCAGATGTGGAGATGAGGCTACAATGGAGTTCACAACATCACCAAAGAAACCTCCATTTAGTAGATATAGAAAGCATCACCATACATAGGACTCATACACACTAATGAAAGCAAATAAATAAATAAATCCTTACACTTTGATAGTCCTGTGAGGCATCAGTGTTTCACACAACTTCAGAAACAAAGACTTTTTGTGCAGTAACCCTATATACTACTGAGTTCAGGGCATGGTTGACTCAAACCAGTTTGATATATTTGAAGCATTCAAAGTGGCATGAAAATATATATGTATTCAAAACCAGCTTTAAGACATTAAGACAAAAAAATTAAATCCCATCCAGTTTGGTTCAAATTGGTATAACTATCAAATTTCAATCTGAATAAATATCTCATCATTAGAAATTCTTGGCTTGTTTTATGATGTTATATTGCTTTATCATATCTTTTCATGTGAAGTAGTAAAAAACTGTGGACTTGGTTTGTATTATATAGATTGTTATACTACAACAGGCTAATGTGTTAGCAGTTAGGCTTTTGCATTGTAACAAGTAAGCGGTAAGTAGGTTATGGTGTGTTAGTGGACACACAATTGAGTTAACAGTCTGTAAACATGTCATTTAACTTCAGTGGAATAACTCCAATCCAGACCAATTGAATCGATATTTAACTCTGCCCAGATTTGACACTGAAGTCACTCACATTGGAAATAGGGTTTCTGGAAACCTTTTATTATGAATCATTTGACAGTGAAATTCCGTTAATAAATGCAGCCATTTTGCAAAATGCAGCCAAAGATACTTGAGAAATACCGTAGTTGATCTGTGTGCATCACCTTTTTCAGGTGGGCTACTGAAAATTGTTTCTGTATTCTTATATTTGACTGAAACTGCAACAGTGGCAAAGGAACAAAATGTGTTAACATCTCCCTTTATTTCATTATATTTCATTACCAGTTCAGTTGTGCTTTGTTTCATCCATCTCAGCCTTCCTCTGTATTGTTTGTGTGTGTGTATGCGTGTGTGTGTGTGTGTGTGTGTGTGTGTGTGCATGCACATTAAATTGATTGATGAACAGTTGTAACATCATGTAACATCAGTCAACAAGAACTGCATTTCAAATGTGAGCAAGCTTTGCTGTGGCATGATGACAGCTGCCGCAGCAGTTTAGGATGAAGTTTTTGGAGAATACATCTGAATGTTTGAATGTCATATCTAAAAATACAATGTAATTAGAAGAAAGTAAAATGTGCATATTTACATAATTATGCTGTATCTTTCAATTTGTAGATTGTGTGTGTGTTTTCAATTAAGTGGATTAGTAGGGACAGTGTTGAAAATTACAGCGGTTATTTACCCCATTTAATTAATGATTTTTTGAAACGGTGTGAGTGTTTTACTGTAAACAGAACCAGAGGAATCCAGAACGTAAGGGAGGATAAACAGCCAATCTGCGACACTGCCTGCAGAGAGGTAACATGACGTGTATAATTTTAATTTACCCATTCAGATTCATTCTCATTTTGCTCTTGCTGCTCTTTGCACTTCTGGTTAGATGCTAACTGCATTTCGTTACCTTGTACCTTGCATGTATAATGACAATAAAGTTGAATCTAATATAATCCAATCTAAAAAAAAGTAAGCCTCATCTTCATCCTCAGTCTTCAAAAATAAAGACGACAAAATAACGAAGCAGTTCCTATACATCATCCTCCTGTCTATTTCTGTGATATTATTCAAACTTGAAACACTGCTTACCTGTGTTTTTAATGTCTGCTATGTTACTGATGAAGCTCTTGAACCTCTTGTTGTGATTTATACACCACAAATTAGGATGGGTACTCTGGTTTCTTGGCAACAGCTTTTGTTTGTGATTGTCTGTTTTTGTGCACTTTGAATTCCTGTGGGAAGCAAAAAGACGTCGCTGGTGTAGATGGAGCATCTTGCAGATCATTGATAAATGGTCATAATTGCTTTGCAGTGGGTTACTAAATAGTTAAACATCAATGTGCAATAAGCTATGAATATTCAAGTGAACGAAGTTTTCATTTTTTCTCCTTAAAGCTGTTAGGGATTTGTGTTTATCTAACTTCTGCCTTTTGCGACCTAGGCTTGCTCTAAGTTGATTTATTTGTTCATCTGTCATAGTTTCATCTGTTCTACTTCTTTAGGGTGTCCTCAGTTTTCTTCTTCAGTTCCTTTGATCTCCTCCTCACATTTTCTTGGA
This sequence comes from Zenarchopterus dispar, assembly GCA_028564865.1. Taxonomy (NCBI): domain Eukaryota; kingdom Metazoa; phylum Chordata; class Actinopteri; order Beloniformes; family Zenarchopteridae; genus Zenarchopterus; species Zenarchopterus dispar. The sequence goes on along the minus strand of JAOWBL010002738.1, from coordinate 2,489 downwards.
ATTGCTGAGTTTTTTTTCCCCCTATTAGTAACCCACTGAGAAGGCTGTTGAGTGTTTGCCACCTAGCTAGTTAGCTGGCTGGCTTGGAGAGTTGTCAGTGACAGAGGAGTGCTTACATCTTTGTGGATGTTTGGTGTGTTTCCAGACAGACTGGTAAGTAGATACTTAATTGTCAAGATCATAGACCAAACCATTCTTAAAGGAAATCAGTTTCATGACACCGTTTTTTATGTTTGGGCCTTCACTGCTAGCTAAGTTTAAAATTTATCTCCTTTACACACAACTGCAACAGATTCCAAACAGTTTCTTCTGGCCTTGCTGTGAGAGGCTCCACAACTTGGACGCAACTCAAAGTCTGTTGTGGATTGACTGTACAACTCGGTTGTCCAGTATCTAGTTACCCCAAAACAGGTTGCAGCCTTAAGTAAATGACTCTGTCGCCTCTCTGTGTCATAACTCTTGGGGCTTTTGACAGTGGACACACATGCAGGTCATGCTGCTTGGAGCTTAGAGTATTTGTGGCTAGGAATGTAACACAAGGAAAGCCACTTTCTAAAGGCATCATTCTCCCTCTGTACATATCAGCCTAGCAACTGAATGAACAGTTTCAGAGGTCCTTTAGAGAAGGGGTGTCCATGCTGGCAAAATTTTCCCACTCATTCACCTCCCACCCACCGACAAAAGCCAAAATCCAGACTAGGTGACATATGTAGATGCATATTTCAAATGGCCAAAGCTTAGCATGCACACACAAACACACATATACAGGCAACAGTTGTGCTGGTAGTGCTATTCCAGTTTAAATACTCAAAGATATTTACTACACTTGCCTTGTTAAGTCGCAGTTTCTATGCCCTCCTAAGCCTTGTTTATTCCAGCTGACCTATGGTACTGTACTGGTTTTCGGTTTCTCATGGGGTGCCTGAAAAAATGCCAACACGTGTCATTTTTCCTCTTGGAGTTTGTGTCGCTGACACAGCCCTCACAACACACAGTGGCTGCAAAAGCATGTGCTTGTGTGTGACTTTTCGTGCCAGCTTGTGACAAATATGTGTGCAAACTGTTTTTCATTTGAAAAAGTAACTGTGTTTACTGGATGGGATTATGAGAGGAGGCATTGTTGGTTTGTTGGTCTTTTGAGAGGATTTTCTTTACAAGTTCTTGTAGATGAACTCGATGTGAAGATTAACAAGTTTATATGTTGTTTTCTCAGCATTATATAAAGCAGACAAAGGACAGTAAAATGAAGAAAAGACTCACTTCAGTTCATATCCACAGTGACATCCTAGCCAACTCCTTCCTTTCCCTTACGGAGAATATTTTTATTGATCATCGAGATCCATCTGCTACCACAGAATGTTTGTCTGTGTTTAGATGAATATTTATGGGTCTTTTGTACCAAAGTTAATTAGCTTAAAATATAAAATAACTCCACAGTACTGTTTATTGTTTCCAGTCAGATTGCTGGTGTTTGCAGATGATTAGCATCTGAATCTCTTCTTCTCTGTAAAAACCTCAATTGATGTCACTTTCAGAGTAAAGCATTCATTCTCCTGCTTTATATCATTTCCCTGTTTAGTGAGTGCCTTTCCTGAGCACATTTCCATGCGATATGGTCCTACAAGGAGCTGTTTATTCATCTCAACTGGCTCTGTTAATTTGGTAGTCAAATTTTGACCATTTCTCTCTTTTTTTTTTTAAATTGATTATCTTGTTTGAAGTTACACTCATCGCTTTTTTTGTCAGTCTAATCAATACACATTCCTCTGTTTATCCCGAATCTTCTTTGCAAGTTAACAGCTGTCAAAAAGCCACATTCACATTGAGATTGTGGACACTAGAGTTCTCCTTTTTCTCTGTCTCCACTCCTTAGCTGTGTATTCATAATGATCAAATAATAGTGCATTAAGTGTGCATTATGTGACTGCAATCTTGACTACACAGTCCACAGCCTGCAAAGAGCCCCTGATGTGTCTGTTCACCGACTGTTTTATTCAGTTGGCTCTGGAAAAAAAAAAAAAAAGTAGTGGTGGAGAAAAGCCCCCAGAAAGTTTCTACCCAGTTGTTGCACCAGGACAGATGCCAGTATTGGCCTTGGATTTTTGGGAGGGAAACATAGGGTGAGCCTGAACATGTTGGCCAGCAGTGGCTCCCCAAGGTTGCTAAGCACATCAACAAGGTTTGCAGAGTAGTGCCCCAAGTCGAGTGGTGAAATACATAAAACAGCCAAACCAGCTGGTCTCTGCCTCTCCAACCACATAGGTTGAAAACCTGGACAGCTCTCACCATCTCCATGATGGGCTGACTTTGGCTTCTGCGTGGGGTCACAGCCCTGTTACACCTTTCCAGATTGCCAGTTCACACATTAATCATTTCACCCCCATTACACCCCTGTCTTCCTCCCATATCAGAACAGAGACACAACAGTGTTGGAACAAAATGTTGTGTCTTTCTGCCTCTGGGTGCTACAGAGACAGAATGAGCTAGCT
>JAOWBL010002737.1:0-13211 GCA_028564865.1 Zenarchopterus dispar | reverse complement strand
TACAGTGTGAAGCGCCTCGAGGCAACTTTTGTTGTGAATTGGCGCTATATAAATAAAATTGAATTGAATTGAATTAAACACAATAAGAGTACAACAAAAAGGAAAATTATAGGGGACATAAACAAACAAACAAAAACAGAAAATGACAAAGCTATAGAATGATTTGGGGGAAAAGTACAGTCTGAAAAATCATCTTGAACCATGAAGAAGTTTTGTGTGATTGACTTGGTGTTTTTGTTTTTTGTTTGTTTGCTTACCCCCGAGTCTCCATCTGAAGAAAGTTGCCTCCTCATCATCTCTGGACCATTTCCATGAACTGTTGTCATCCTCCTGGTACAGTCCCATCCAGCCTTTGCCAGTAAAAATCACCTGATTATCCTTTTCGTTTCTGATGGTGACCAGGTCAGTGTGATGCTTCCTGCAGAAGGACTGAGCTTCTGTCCAGTTCTTTTTGCCATGATACTGTTTAAAGGTTGCAGGTCTGAGACCTGTTTCCAGCCCACGGATGGAAGGAAGGACAAGTAGAAGGAAGATGGAGATGTTACTCATCATGCTTTTGCAGGAGTCCCTCGTACCTGTGGACACAATTCAAGTTTCACTAAACATTTATCTCAGACAATTGTGCAAATTCTTTAGATGAAACTGGAGAAACTATTAAATGTTTCATGTAGATGATTTAACACATTTGTTGAAGGCAATGACACAGCTGCGAGTTCATTTTTATTCAATCTTCATCAAACTGCACAAAGATCATTCACAGAACATGAACAAAAATGTTTCTGCTCCTTCTGGGGAATGTGATAACTTGGTGCCAAAAAGCATTTTCTTTCAAATACATTCCTATTACACCAAGTTGCTGCTGATTAATTATACAATTTAAAATTTCAAAAAATGGTCAGAGATGAACCACCCTTAGCTGTGAGAGTGTTAAAACTATGTTAAAATCTATCCATCCATATGCGCTCTTATTCCTAGTCAAGGTCATGGGGGTCAGCTGGAGTCTAGAATAGACATTTTATCAAAAATACTATTTCAGCTGTTGAGGGAATCTGTACTTTTTCCTCTACATCTACAACTTAATAAAACAGTGTTTATTTGTAGCAGAAAAGATTTACACAATGACATGATCTCATATCTTTATTTTCAGGCTTGGAAAATGTTTTGGAAAGAAAAATTCATGCAGAACATTTAGTAATTAACAGGCTGAAATATGTAAAAATAATTGCATTTTTATAGAAGACTATCCTGTGACATATGACCCATGATTCCTCCAAACCCCCCTAGGAATGTCTGACTCACCTCACAGCAACCTGCAGCTTAGGTGGTAGCAACAGAAGAGCCAGTTTTGAAAGTCTACTTAGGTGTGGGGTGCCTGCCTGGGTGTCAAGTCAATAAAATGAGTATTTACAGCTCATGTATACCACTGGTTGCCATTCAAAACAGTGAGCAAAAACTCACTGGATATTCAAAGTAGTATAGACTGAATTACAACTCCCACCCTCCGTACCTGTCTCACCCTCCCTACCTGCCCCACCCTCTCTTCAAGTCTCAAGTCTCAGTCAGCCAACCGTCCCATCCTCCATATCCATGTCACCTCGATACACAGCAACACAGTAAGGGTTAGTTACTGTGTTAGTTGCATCATATGAAAGTCATATAAAATGATGAAATACATGATTCAGCTCAGAGTTAACCCCAGAGAAACATAGTCTGCATTACATTCAATGGCCCAAATGATGGATTTTTGGCCATTTGTTCATGTTTTGATCCAGTATGCTTGCAGCTTTAAAGAGGATGATGAGTGGGAAGGCAATTGGTCCTCATAACTTACTGGTGGAGGTATGGAAGTGCGTAAGAGGGAAAGGAGTAGAGTTTTTAACTGGATTCTTCAACACCATCTTAGAGGGTAAAAGAATGCCTGAGAAATGGAGAAAAGGGTGTTTTAATAAGGATTTTCAAGAACAAGGGTAATTTCTAGAGCTGTAGCAACTCCATCCATTGAATCCATCGATGGGGGATGAAAGGATGGATGGATGACTGTATAACTACAGAGGTAGTTACACAATCATTATACAGTCAAGCTGGTGAGCCACACAGCGAGGTTCTGGGAAAGAGTAATAGAAGTGAGACTAAGAAAAGTTACAGTTTGTGAGCAATAGAATTGTTTCATGAAAAAGCACTGAAGATGATGTGTTTGTGTTGAGATTAGTGATGGAGAAATACAGGAAAGGTCAGGAGTTCAGTGGCGTCTATGGATTCAGAGAAAGAATACAATAGACTATTCAGGAAGGATTTGAGGTATTGAAGTCTGAAGTGCCAGAACAGTCTCTTTAACTGGTACAAGCCCTACAAGCCAGCAATGAGGTGTGCGGGAGGACTAACACAGGGATTTAAAGTGGAAGCGACACTCCATCAAGGATTGCCCCAGAGCCCCTCCTTCTTGCAGAGTAATGGGGAGTGTAGAAAAGAGATGAAGAGGAGAGTGCTGGTAACAAAAACAAAAAGGGAAGAAGTGTGTCTGAAGATATAAGATGTAAGATGTGATATAAGAGTAGCAGTGAGAATCAAGGGAAAGGTGGTAATAAAACCAGAGCTTCAATTTGATGTGGAGACAGCATCTCTGACCAAGACACAAGAAGTAGAGCTACAGGTGGCAGAGAGGAATATATTAAGATATTTTTGGGGGTAGGACAAGAATGGATAAGATTGAGAATAAGCACATCAGGGGAAGAGCCAAGGTCAGAGGTCTTGAAAACAAAGTAAGAGAAGCTACACTGAGACGGACTGGACGTGTGAAAAGCATGGATAGTGAATACATTTGTGGAAGGGTGCTGGAGATACAGCTGACAGGCAGGAGAAAATGAAAAGAATGAGGATACGCATTTGGTTGGTGTGATAGAGAACAATGCTGAAAACGGGGTTCGATGGAAACTGATGATCCTGGAAGAGACCCCTAAAGGAAAAGGCTACAAGAAGAGGAAGAAGGAGCTTTCTCACCAAGAGGACCAAATTAGAGTTTGCCAGATGATTCTGGATCACCTCCTTTTGTGGATCATAGTCTGGTTGTTTTTCTTTGCACTCGATTATTATAATCATGACGTTCACGCTGGACAAAATGATCAATACCATCTAAAGTTGTATTTGTTTTCAGTGAACTAAAGTCGGGAAACGGAAGTGGCGTCAGACGCCATCAAAATGCTCTCAATGAGTTCTTGTATTTTTTAAATCAACTTTTACCATTTTAAACAACTTTTTAAACCATTTTTTTAACTTTAGCAATCAATCCTCTATGGCACCACCAAATGTTCCACCTTGAATGCCCAAATTGCGGAATAAGAAGACAGAATTCACAAGCTCTACCAGATCCATAACGCTGAGAAGCTGATGGACGCCATCGTCTTTGGTACTGCGAGGCCCGATGGACCCATGTCTCAAGTGTCCGACTTCTCCGCGGTTTTCCCTGTCGTTGGAATCCTTTTGTCCTGGTTGATGCTAAGATGCTTGATAGAGTCTTCTCCTAATTCAATCCCACTACCTGCCTTTTAGATCAGATTCCCACTCCACTTTTAAAGATTTTTATGAAGTCTTCAAGGGCGAGCTTTTAAATATTGTGAATTGCTCTCTTCAGATAGGAGTCTTTCCTTCTGCCTTTAAAACATCCATGGTGAGACCCCTTCTGAAGAAAAACAATCTGAATCCTGATGTTTTTAACAGCTATAGACCAGTATCCAAAGTACCATTTTAAAGCAAAATCTTAGAGAAACTTGTTTTTATTCAGTTGAATGATTTTTTTTTAAATTCAAAACTTGTGTCTGTGAAAGATTGCAATCTGCTTTTAGGATGAACCACAGTACAGAGACAGCCTTATTAAAAATCATCAGTGATTTTAGGTGCAACCTGGACTCGCACAAGATTTTAGTCCTGGTTCTACTGGATCTCAGTACAGCCTTTGATACAGTAGACCATCTTATCCTTATAAATAGACTTAGGTACCTGGTTGGCCTCTGTGCTCTTAACTGGTTCAAATCCTACCTCACAGATAAAAGGTTTCTTGGATACATGCTCGTCAGGGATCTATAAAATCAAATGCGGTGTGCCTCAAGGCTCAATTCTAGGCCCAATTCTTTTTTAATTTACATATCCTTCCACTTGGGTATGCCATTAGGAGACATGGCATTAATTTTCACAGCTATGCTGATGACACATAGTTATACATTGCCATGTCCCCTGAAGACACTGCCAACACTCAAAAAAATAAGTCCAATCTAGTAAATATAGTTATGTCAAAAATTTCCACATAACTGTATTGTGTTCAGACCAATTTAATAATATAATTACAGACAAAATAACTAACTTATGTGAACAAGACTGTATTAAGTAATTTCAACATAATCTGATTAAGTTAGCTTTAATTTATCAGGCCGTGTTCAGCTAACTAAAAAGACATCTATTACACTAACCCAACTCACTCATGTAATTTTAACTCAGCTGCATTTAGTAACACCAACTAAACAGCTTCTTGTAGTTCCAACTTAACTTACTTGAATAAGCACTACTTAAATAGTTTTCATTGTATAAAGCTAGTGAATTTATGTAGGACTTACTAAACCTAGTTATGTCAACAATTTCCACACAATGTTAAGTATATTCAAATCAAAATACCTTATTTGATTGAAACACTACAAACCAACTTGTTTGACATAAAAACAGTAATGGTAATATGATTACAGTACAAAAGTGAGTAATAATTCAAAATTACTCCTGCATATCAAGGAAACCATTTAGTTATATTTCCCAATTTAAAGATAAAAATGCTTAGATTAAAATGTTTCCCTTTCATTCCAAGCTTTGCCCAATGAAAACAAAAATTGCTAACAGGACTTACCTACCTTGAGGCCAAAGAAGAATTGCTGCCTGGGGACAAATTTCCCAAAATCCAATAGACAGCACATTCTCAGGTTCTGGGATCAATGCATCGTCCTCAAGTTCAGCATCAAGTGACTCATTACTATCTATCAGACATGCACCCCAAAAGAACAATTTAGTGAATTTGCTGTGGCATTTTTAATAATTCCAGTTTTTAAATCATTCAGTGTAAATGTCCTATGCTTTCTGTTCTTGTGAGTTTGATATGTTCCATAAATATTTGTTCGAAAGGAACAGTTCTCAAAAATGCAATATATAGTTTTGTATTTTTTTAGATGACTATTAACATGAGTTAAAAATTATTTCACTGAAGTAATGCAGCTATTTGAACAATGGTGGCAGCTAAATGTTGTGCAATGTTTGAGAGGCTATCAGTCCCAAGGCTAAGAGAGGAACATTTGTCAAAACTCCATGCACTATCTTTAAAGACACCCGATCAAATAAAGAACTTCATTCTTCACTCATTCTTGACTCTGAGCTTAGTTTTATTGCACATGGTAACCCTTTAACTGCCTGCTCAACCAAGTGATTGAGGTTATTTGGGTCACTATATCTCAATGAGAGGAGTAGGGCAGTTAAAGGGTTAAGAATGTGGTTAAACAGGTTTTTATCATCTGAAGAATAGAGCCAGAGTCCGCCTGTTTCTCTCTCAGGCCAACACGGAGATGCTGATGCATGCTTTTAATCTCAAGTCATATTGATTATTGTAATGCCCTCCTTTCTGGTCTTCCCAACAAAACCATTTCACATCTGCAGCTTCTTCAGAACTCAGCTGCTCGTGTGTTGACGAGGGCCATAGAGCGGGCTCACTTTACACCTATTTTAAAATCACTGCACTGGCTCCCCGTGTCTTTCAGGATCAATTTTAAGATACTTCTTATGGTTTTTAAAAGTCTTAATGCTCTTGCACTGTCTTATCTTACTGATTTGCTTTCACCTTATGAACCCTTGCGGAGTCTCAAGTCCTCCGGCACCGGCCTTCTGAAAATTCCCATTGTTAAAACCAGAACCCATGGTGAGGCTGTCTTCCAATACTACACCCCACATTAATGGACCAGCCAGCTGGAGAACCTGAGAGCTGCAGAGACTGTTGATGTTTTAAAAAGCGGGCTCAACACCTACCTTTTTAATCTGGCTTTTAACTAATGTTTGTTTAATCCTGTTTTAGATTTCACATTTTATTGTCATGTATTGCCGATTTCCTATTTATTTATTTGCATTTTCCTATTATGATTTATTAAAAATTTCTTTTTATATCTATTTTAAATATATTTTTACCATTATTTTTTCTATATTTTTTACTTTTTGACTTTAGTTTTGTCTTAGTGAGAGCCCTCTAATAGTGGGATAATGTGCCTTCAGTGGTTCTGCTGTGCTCACTAATGTTTTACATATTATTTATTTTAACCTTTGACTGTGTTTTAATCATTGAGAGAGATCACGGTCGGTTTGGGGGGTGCTGGGGTGGGGATGGTTTTGTTTTTACTTTTAAAGCACTTTGTGCTACATTTTATTGTACGAAAAGTACTATGTAAATAAAGTTTGATTGACTGATTGATTGATTGATTGATTGAAAGTTAACTGAAGGGAAAGTCCCCTTGGATCAAAAAGCACTTCCTATGTGTTCCTGCACATTATATGATTTAGGAACACTGGTTTTCCCTCCATTCATCATTGCTTTGTAAAATGGAAAATGGACTGTAATAATATAGTTCTTTTCTAGTCTCGTTGACCACTCAAAGGATGTCCACTTGTCCCCGTATAAGACACTCTCTTAAGATCCAGTCCTTAGCTGACTGCATAATACAGTGTTCTATTGAGCTAGAAGGGTATTAGACATAAAAATATGCAAAGATTAGCAAACCAGCTTCGATGCCATGTTACCATTAGTGTGATGGAATTATTAGCCTTGGCCACTCTATGACCTATGTCATGAGTCCAGTTTACACAAATTCATATCTTTGTCCTCGGGCTGTTGTTTTGCATAGATGCAAGATTGTTATTAAGGTCAGCATGACATGAACATTAATCTAGAAGCTTCTGTCTCTGTTTAAATCTCTGTGTGTTCTGCTTTGTCACTTCTGCATTGAAACTTGAGATGTATGTTTTTACTCTTTTGCATGCAAAAGCTAATTAAATAATTCACTGTTTCGAGCCATATTGCCAAGTCTTTCTTTTTGAGTGTTATATTGTTTCAGTCCTATTCAGGTTTTGCAGTCACCAAGTGGCTAAAATGTACTTATACAAAAGGTATTGAATACATTTTTCCACAATTACCAAACTGTTCTTTTTTCTCGTTAGACCAAGCCTGTAAATATGTTGGCACAAGATGGATTGTAACTTTAACCAGCTGTTTGCATTATTTTATAATTCTCATCCTGAGGATGCATACATGTATGTTTCCTGCTTGGTTGTGCAGCCATGTTGTCCTGTCGTGTTTCCTTTTGCCTGATATGCAGTTGTGAAAAAAAAAAGATCAGTGTTTGGAGGGCTCCTCTTCACCTTACGATGACCTTTTCATCCAAAGAAAATCGGGACATCAATCTGAAATGCATGTGAATGGATAACATGTAGAGGCAGGGGTAAAAAAGGGAATCGAGCATTACCTGGAGATCTCCAAAGAATTGTTTCAGGTAAAGCTTTTCATTATTCAGCCAATCACACCCTGATGAGCAGAGGCAATGTGGGGTTTGGTATTTTTGTGCAGGGACACTTTGGCATACAGACTCCAAGGCCATGAGTTTATAGTGAAAACAACAACTGAGCATGTGATTAACTGCCCCAAGTCCTCAGGAGGACACTTGTTGCCCTTCAGAACTCATCCATCTGCCTCTGTCCAGCAAACAACACAGAATACCCAAGTTCTTCCGCTCAGATGTAGCCCAGCTTTGTGAATAAACATTAATAAAACAAGACTAGAAGCACCTAAAATTTTTACACAATTTATCATAAGATCAAAGCTGCATCATAAATTATGAATATCTCATGATTCTTAACTCTAACCTATTGTTTGTTTGTCTTTAGTTTCTGACACACCTTTAAATAATTCAAATCTTGCTTGCAGTGAATTAGTTCACTGTTTAAACAAAGAAAACACGAGAGACTGAAACACAAAGCAGCCCAGTAACACTTCATTTCCAACCAAATGGGATTACTCCGGTTTCAAATACATTAGTCAAGTCAGCGAAGCCATGGCTCCATGCTGGATCATGATGGTGATTTCAGGTAAATGACCTCCTCTGGACTATGTTAAGAGTTTCAGGTAAAAGTGTGTGGAAAATTAGCTTTTTCACACAAACAAATGTGTTGGTACCTTCTAGAGAATAATTCATTTCTAATACACCTTGAAACATGATTAAAGCAAAACTGTCCCCTGTAAAGCTGCATGCTTTTAGAATGTCATAAAATAAACCAGAGAAATACAAAAAGATTAGTCTTGAACAAGGACCTTCTAGTGTCCCCTCAGTAGATTTGCTGGTACTCCTGAAGACGATTATAAAATTGTTCGAAGTGAAAGACTCGTGTTTCAAGCCTGTTTCACTTCAGTTATAACAGGCGTCTTCAGTATTTTATCATTCCATATAAAGAGAAAAAGCTTGTGACTGTGTAGTCTGATGTCATCACCATAGAAACCAAAAGAGAAAGCTGTCTGAACAACTCGGAAAGAAAACTTAGTTTTCTTCAAGTATGTATGAGGCAACAGTTATACAATCATCTCCAAGCAGCTTCTCGTTCCTGTGAATGTTATTCTGAAGTTTGAAGTCCTCATCCACGCTTCTCTGGACCCAGCAGCAAGGAGGAATGAATCAGGGGTTGACCAGAAAGATGGTGTGATTGGTACTGTAGATAAAGAGCCAAAACAACATCCTCAGAAGTTCACACTGAAGTCCAAGATCAAAGTACAACGCTGTCTGACCACAGCATCCGTCATCTTTGTGAAAACAAAGAACTCCAAGGAAGAAGATCCGGGACACAACTATTGACAGAAAAACAGAAAGAAAAGCCTGAATGGAAAATGCTTGATTGTGGACCACAAAAAACCGAAACACAACTGGATCTGTTTGGATGGACAGATGGATAAAAATCCAGTTACTTGTTTGCTTTGCGGGACATGAAAGTCGAGGAGGAGACCTGGGGCTGTTTGAGGGCTCTCAGATCGTTTGTCTCTCTTCTTCATGCTACTTACTTTAATTGTTTTTAAATTATTTTTATTCATTTCAAGTACACTTATGTGTCATACATAAACAAAGACACACAAAGATTATTATCTTTAACTGTAGCTTTCACACAGACACACAGGACAAAATAAAATAACATAAAAAGACAGACAGTAATGTCCTTGCATGGACTGAGTGGTTTTCCTAGTATCCTGTGATCAACCCACTCAAAACCCCAGATTAAAGAGGCGTGACAACAGTAAGTCCATCTGAGTCTGATCAGGAGTTGGCACCAGTCCGTGGACCTCTGATGATGTGCATCCTCGCCTCCTCATCCAGATCCTCCACGATTCTCTCCTGTTTGACGGACAGGATGGTGTAGCTAACTGGACGGAAGCTGGTTAAAGGAAACAATATTTTCTTCTGAACAGTTAGGACAGGTTTTATTAGGTATGTGTGAACACATGACATGAAAGTGGCTGGGCATGTGACATCTGATCAGTGTCACAAAAGCGATGGTCTGGTTCTCTGCCGCCTCCTGGAAAAACAACACTCAACTGTTCACAGAAAACAAGATTTGCAAAGCAAAACTCTATCAATGTTAATGAGCAGTTAAAAAAAACAACAACTGGATTTTTCCTTTATAACTGCTCTTCTAAAACGGACTCCAGCCTGTGGTGAGGTGATGCTCATCTAAACATCTGTCAGCCTCTGCCTATTTCAAAGTATCCACGCTTAGGAGGTTTTAAAGGGGAAAAAAAAACAAAACAAAAACCTTCCTCTGTCTGTCATTTCACATGCACACGGAGAATGATGGCAAACAATGTACCATCAGTGCATTCATGGGTTGAATTTCCAATTGAAATCCTTATGTCTAATAATTCCTTTATTTTTGATACCTAAAGACTAATGTGAGAGTACTTATATCCAATGACTTCTTTCAGTTCAAACTAATAATGCATCTCAGTGTTTCACTCACTCCATATCAGCCCAAACTGATGGAGTATTACAGAATTAAAGCTCTACAGAATGTCAAATATTGGCTAATTTAGAAATTGTCTTTTTCCACTCTAATCAACACAAAATTCTTCATCTCCACAAAATGACTGCAGTTAGTATTATTGATTATTGTAAAGCAGATGACTGGGATTTTCTTGGCTTATTCCATTTTCATCAGTCTCACCCTTCAATACTGGTTTTGAACCATTACAGTTGTCTTTCCTGTAACCATCATCAGCTGCACGTATTAACTTAAACCATGAGGAACCAAAGATCTCTGCAGGCCATTTGCTCCCCTGGCTTTGTTTTTAAGCTCTTAACTTGTTACAAGAAGGGTGTTATAAGTGTTGGATCAAGTTAGTGGTCCTAAATGTTTTATTTGTTTAACTCCATTAGATATTTTGGCCTCACAGGCTGTCTAACAGTTCAACGTTGTGCTCAGCAGTGGCTGCCTCATGGTGTTCTGACTGCTGGGAGGAAAAAATGGATTTCTCAGTATCCTAAACTTCTAAGCCAATACATTTATTTTCCTCCCAAATTAAAGATGAATAAATGAGTGAAACAAAAATGTTCAAACCTGTGCGTTTGCACACACTGAACAAAAAATATCACTCAGTATCTGTGACATCAGCAATCAACACTGGCTGAGACTGGTCAGAGCCAATCAGACAGAAACTGGCCTTTTCTGGTCGCCAGCCAATAACAAAAAAAGAAAAAAAGAAATAGGAGTTAACGTTTGTGCCACAAGCATAAGGCATCTTCTGGACGAAATACGACCGACAGACAGAAAAAGTTCATCAGAAACCATGAACATCTAAACAGAAGTAAATGACGCTCCAGAGGGCCGAAGAGAAGAAGACCTGGACTTTAGATGAAAGTGATATTTAAAGATGAACCATGAATCAGTTTCGACCTACACCAAATCCAATCACGGATCAGCTTTTTCAGGATGACTGACATTTTCTGAGATCAAACAGCTTTAAAACTAAACCTGGAAAAAAAATGTCCTTGAGAACCTGGTTGTGTCATCTGCTGCCAAGAGAACTCAGTCAAGTTTATGTCCTAAACAGTTATATCTGTCAGGAAAAAAATGTGTTTTCCATGTTTTGTTTTTTGTTTAGAATGACCTGAAACGGCCTTTTTTCCCCGACAGCTGTATCACAACTGTCATCTCTTTCAACAGTGAAACGGGTTGAGCTCCAGGTTTGACAGCTTTATAAAGGATACAAATACCGACCACAAACGCTCCGATAGTCAGGCCGGTGAACAAATTCCTGCTGCGGATCCGCGCTGCATTCTTCCTGAAGTAGTCCAGCTCCTGTCGACGCAACAGCAGTTGTTTTTCTGCTGCACTTTGCGCAGTTTTAGCGGCTCCTGCGGCTCCTTCTTCCGCCATTTTTGCTCCCTTAAGTAACTCCGCCGGAAGTCGCTTCTTCTTCGAGCTTTTACGGCAGCCTGCATCCAACTCATTGGTGCCACCGTGTGGACCTACTGCTTCTTCGGCGCTTATTCTGCGAACACTTGAACCTTCCTCCTGTGTTAGTTTTCTGTTACCATCCCCGTGTCTTAAATCAGCTTTAAAATACACTAACAACAATAACCTTTAATCCAGTTTTTTTTTGTCATCTCTTGGTTACCTTGTTATGCTTCCTTATCCATGAAAAATGTTGGGTTTAATACTTTTGGTGTGGGTCTCTGAGCTTTTTTGTTTGATCAGTATATCTCTCGACTTCAATAAAAAAAAGAGAAAAATTAACCTCAAGAGAATCATATAAACAATTAAAAGGTTGTTGTGTTACCTGAATATTACTGAGGGGTATAGAACACATCTCTGAAATGAATTTGCTTGATTTATTTTTTGATTTTAAAATTAATAACTATAGTAACATCTACGGTCTTATGGGTCAGTTTCGACCCATATATATTTTCTTCAAGAAAATGCATAATTTTTTTTTCTCTGGTCTCTTTGTTGTCAAATCTGAGGACTCAGAGGACTATCATCTGAAAGGTCTGAAGTGACATTGTTGCCCGGAAAATGTTTCTGCCTGTCAATGTGTCCCAGAGACCATCAGTGGCCTCATTACAGGATCTGTACACTCCAACAAGAGGAAGAACGCCAATGAAAGCATCAAGGTATTCCTCATCAAGGTTTTTTTCAGATGTTGCCATGGACTTTTTTTTCCCTCCAGGTTTGTCATAGCAGTGATGACTCTTTTTATTGACAATGGCATAAATAGCTCAAAACAGGTTTTTATGTCAATGACTGGTCACAGCAAACCTTGTGATACCAGGGGTCATTTTGATGACATTTTCAGCAGCTGCTCTGCCATGTGCATGTTGAGGTACTAAACTCCAAAAGATCCTACCATCTTTTGACTTGAATCCTTCAGCAGGAGCAGCCTCAGCACCAGTGACCTCCTATCAGACTCAGATGTGTCTCTTTTCTTCTGGCTGGTACTCCACATTGTCCTCTTCCTCAGAAACTTGCTCCTCCCCATCGCTATGCTGATCTGTCTTCTGTGGGTGGAGTGGAGTGGCTCTAGACTCTGCCCTATAGGTCCAGTTCCTTCTGTCTGCCTTGTGCCTCTTAGGCAGGGGAGGGCATGCGTTGGCCCTCATGGGGCAGCGCCCATGTGCCTTCTCCCTGGTGCTGCAGGTGTGTGGCGGTCCTGCTGGCTGGTGACCCCTGTGGATCCTGGGCTGTTTCCATTTTCAGTCATCTTGGGAGTGGGAGCCCATCACATGAGCTTACCAGTATCCACGGGGGGGCGACCAACTAGATGGTTCCTGATGGGCTGGAGAGTAAATGTAGTACACCGGTGGAGGTCTGCTGCATGACACTGAGCCAACAGACCAGAACCAACTGTGATTCACCCCAAAGTTCTGGTTCTGGTCGTGAGTTGTTGCTGAACTTGTATTGGAGGTCATCATCACTGCCTTATGCATCTCTTCAGCTCTGGCAGTTTTAAGCTCTTGTACAAATCCAACATAACCACAAAACATCACACCATACTACACAGTCAGTTTGAAAATAAAGGTCTTTTAAAGGCCATCTACTTCCGGCGCTGGTGAGAGCCGCAGCTGGTTGCAACGCTCTCTCTTACTTTCCCACTTTTTTGCTCTTAACTT
>JAOWBL010002736.1:0-13215 GCA_028564865.1 Zenarchopterus dispar | reverse complement strand
TCTCTCACACACACACACACACACACACACACACACACACACACACACACACACACACACACACACACACACACACTTAATGGCACCAAATAAGATTATGCAATATTACCTTCTATGCTGGTACGTATTTGTAGTTGAGGGGATTTGGCACATAAACTATAAAACTGCAATTAATTTTGCAATTCACGTGTGCAAAATATTGAGCCATTCGAATAGTTTTGGTCATAAATTTGTAATGCTGCTTGAGCATCATAGCACAGGTGCTGCACCGGACATGCTTGCCCTGTGAGGTTAGCAATTAAAAATCTGTGCATGGGCATGAGTTTGCGTGCCAAGACACATTCAAAGAGCCATGGTTATAATTACATCCAAAGGTGTGTTTTGTTTTTTTGTTTAGTTTAGTTTAGTTTTTTTCTCAAGCCCCTGCTCATTTTATGATTTATTGCACTAACAGAGCTGTCAGAGCTCAGGCTTCAGTGATTGTCTCCTAAATGGGAATGTTATTAAAATGCAAGTGCACCGCCACTGAGCTGCCCGAATGGTTGCACTGAGGCTCTTGACAGTAAGCTGTAACCAGTGTTGAACGTAACAGCTGTGTTTGCATGGTGAAACAATGTTGTAATGAGTAGAATAGATTGTGGATGAGGGTCACAGCACTGTGACATATTTCTTACTCTGAGACTGGGATGCATCATCTCTGAGAATGGCTGCTCAGTTCAAACATGCTGTTATGGGTTTGTTGACAAGATATTTAAATCTGATGTTTATAGAGGGGTGTCCTCTCTTCTTGGATCAACACATGATCAGAGCCAGATATTGCTCACTGATGCACTGATGCAGCTTCAAACACAAGCATTCCTCTTGTTTGGAGTAAATTAGGAGGCTTCTTTTAAAGCTGATCACAAAATCAGGTCGTGTCCACAGCAGCCCACAAAAACACGTAGATCTACAAAGAGTGCTTGCAAAATCATTCTAAATGATACTTTTCTTCTTTTTTTCTGTTTCATATATTTTGTACTGCGAATGTGTGTAATATACTTTTAAGTGGGAAAACATAACATTTAAATGGCACCACTTAGAAATATTGCACACCTTGAGCATGTGAGCATATCATTTTTATTCTAGGCTAAGAACATCATGATCCTTCATTGGACAGTATATACATATCAAAATTGCATTCTCCCTGTTTCCCTTTGACTCACTATATGTTTGAACATTTTCATTTGTCTATCCAACCATAAGGAGTGAACAAACAATTATTTTAAGTGGAGACGTTCCAGTGGTAATTTCCTTTGATGATTCCAGGGTCTCATTTTCTTAAGGCTCTGAACGTCTGGTATTGATTCTGACTGAAAGTGATTTTCTTTCTAATACCTATTATTAATTGCAAACATTAACTCAACCAACGTTGCAAGATAGCAGTGGCTACTGGGTGTGTGCTCTCAAAGCTTTATTTTTAGTCTCTTAACCATTTGTTAACTTCATAGCATTGATCACATTTATCAGGGTAAAGTTCTTTAAATTGTTAGATTAAAATCTAAATGTAGTCGCTGCTCCTCCATCAGTTAGTTTTTACCTTTTATATGTTGTAGAAATTGTTTTCTTTCCTTTTTTGCACTCAAAATGAAAAATGTCCACAACATGGTTTATATACCTGCAGTGCACTCACATAGGACTATTGTGGCAATTCTTGAAGGTGGATGTTTCTGACGTGCCTTCATACCAATAAAACAATAAAATTTCTTACCACCAGGTGCAAAGTAAGCCTGGTGCTTTACACAGTCCTGCCCCTGTTTATGACTTCAATGCCTAGCATAAGCTGTGTAGTTTGATTGACTGATGCTTGTGATAAAACCTGAAAAGTTGAATTTTTCTCAAAGTCTGGTGGGAGCAACTCTTCGACCGCAATGCAATAGATGCATAATTCAGCTCACCATAGCTTGATGCCTCCCTTGTCAGGCAAGAACATTTGAATGTCAGCGTTCTAAGCTGATGCGCCTCCCTATTCTGACATCCTCCCACACATATACACACACACACACACACACACACACAGACACACACACGAACAACCCAAAAAGAGATATCTCAGTGCAACTGATAACTCTAAATTGACCATAGGATGTAGGGCACATTTAGTTATTTGTCTCTATGTGGCCTTGAAATGGAACCAGCTTCCATTTGATGACAACTAGAATTACTTACTTTAGATGCAAAAAAACAATTCATGGATTTTAATGTCTAACAACCTTAAACCCAAATTATTTACTGCCACATAGGGTGAAAACTACCCTATAGCAGATCTTCTATAATGTAACTCTCCAGTCATGAGCATGTAATGATTCTGACATAAGCACAGCATGGCTTTGCACCGTTTCCCTTTGAGTCACTATATGTTTGCAGATGATATGTTTGCATCTACTCATTTAAAACTAACTGAATGGCTACAGGGTTAGGGTTAGGGTTGTATAATGCACAATATTCAGGTGTTATATTTACAAGTTTCCAGGTCAGTGGCCATCTTAAACAAGAATACCTTTCAGTGCAAAAATCTTCACAAAAATTTCTTTCTAATGTCAGTTATCATTACTGTGCAGTGTTTGGCATGTTTCCCAGAGGTAAAAAATGCTGCCAGCCATGTTTTACTGGCATAGTTTTTGGTTGTGACCATGTGAAAAGGTGCCTGGAGTGCAATCAGTTGTAGTAACAAGCTAATACATGTCAAGAGTGCAGAAACAACAGAGCCTGTCTAATTAGCTGTACAACAGAGCGGCAGCTCAATAAATGTCTTCTGTAAGACCGGACAGCAGTTACAGCCAGAAACCTAATGGCTCAGTGAGAATGAGTGATTATTGGTCCCTGAGTCTTTGACAATGGACCCGTTATTACAGAGCCATCTTTGAAGCACATGGCTTACACTCCCCATAATGTGCATCTGCTCCAACTCCCAGCGGTTTAATATTCAGAGATTGCTGGGTTAGGTTGTTAACCCGCCCTGTACTAAGGATGGCAAGTGAGGATGTAGGAAAAATATTGCCATCTTTAAATTACTCAGTTTATACTGCAAAGGAAGCACTTCAGTTTTAGCAGACTTTAAATTTCGGCAGTGCTTTCCACCCTTTGCTAAATGGACATTCTATTAGCATCAGAAAGACGAAAAAACTTTTATGATGAAAAAAATCATATTTGTCCCTGATTTTACTTATGTCATCTTAAAATCTTACCCACAACCTCTTATCTATTCATTTAACTTGGAGACACTAAAAACACAAAGATTCAGCCATTTCTTTCAACTGTGTGAGAGCATAAACAAAGTGCCATGCCTGGAACTTGCGTGTTAAGTAGTTGACCACGTTGTTTGACAAGAAAGCTTTGCATTGCTTCACTTCAACAAAACTTTCTTCCTGAAATCAGTCAAGGTCTTGAACATTACTGTGCTGCATAAGGCATGTTGCCTGGTGTAAAGATGCTTCCAGCTCTGAAATACTCTAAAATGCTCAGTGTTAAAGGAAAGGTCCACCAAGACAAATGTCTCTGGCTTTGTAGTTCATCTTTTAACATTAATCTGAAACCATATGGCATGTGTGGTGCTGGTAACTGGAAGACAAAACATGTTTGCAAAGGTTTTCCACAGCTGAATGCACAGGTCCTTTTCTTTCTGACATTTTCATGACAGGGAAAATAAATGAGATTTATCCATAACTTTATGACATTGTCTTTCACACTTATTCTTAACATTTTATCCCTTCATTTACCTTAAGACACTAAAAATGCAAAATGCTCAGCTATGTCAAACAACTCCCTGGTTGTCCAGCTTACACATTGACTGCTTTGTATGCTGTGCCATGTGTTACCATCTCTGCTGCCATCTCTGATGTGGAATCCATGAGGTGATTTTTATGGTAATTGGTTTTATTCTTGTCCCATCTTTGCATTGCAGCTGGAAGGAGATTTCTAGTTCTTGTGATTTACGTTAAACCACAGAGAATAGAACATTTGAGCTGCTGTAACTAAAAACTTGTTGTTAGCTCAAGAAGTCATCAATAATATTTGCAGTTGGTTCAATCTTTAAATGGGACATATGAAAAAAAAAGTACTAACACAGTTGAGTGTATAAAATGAATACCAAATTATAAACAATGAAATAACATGGCTATGGTCATTCAGTGAGCTTTTGCATTCAGTGAGTTCTGTGACATCACATGGAAAACATCAGGTGGAATTATCCAGGTTCCCCATCATTTCCTCCACTAAACTTTATCATGGTGCATTTACTTTTCATCTGAAGAGTGTGATGTGAAAGTGCAACAGCAATCTCAAAATATACAGATCTCACAGAGAAGAAGGGTGCACACAAGTTGAGTGGCCAATTCCATATCTTAAAACAGGCTACTATGAATAATGAGTGGTTTGAGGAATGGGTTATCGGCTCAGGAGGTTAGGCAGAAGATTGCAACAAATATTAAAATGTCTTTTCTGCAGGAGGATTTGGTGGTCTGCATTGTATGATGCTCCAAATGGCTGCAAGATCAAATAAAGCCCACATGCATTACAGGACATGTGTGGTCCAGTTACGTAGTAGTTCACACCCACAGCTTTGAATAAAAGAGATCCACTTGCACTTGGCCAAGCGAGAGGGGTAAACACGGGCTACACCAAAGAGTGAAGTGCACACGGCCAATACCAAGGGTAGTGTGAAAGAGAATGAGTTATCAATGTGTGTGAAACTGACCTAGAAGGACACAAATGAAATGCATTAAATGGAAACTAACTTGTATACGAGAGGATAAAAAACAGAGAAAACACAGAAATAAAGATAATAAGAAACTTTATTCCCCAACTTCTCACCACTATATTTAAAGTATGCTACACAGCTGAGGTCACCAGCACTCTGACATCCTCAACAACCAAAATGAACTCAATCAATCAATCAATCAAACTTTATTTGTAAAGCGCTTTAACACCCATTAGAATGACCAAAGTGCTGTCCAGGTACATTTAAAGATATAGTAAAATCACAGCATAAAACAATAACAGTAAAAACAACAGTAAAAAGTAAATGAGTGTAAAAAGAGAGGGCTGGGCTAACGATTCTGCTCTCTGGTATTAAAAGCCAACGTAAAAAGATGCGTTTTCAAAAGTGATTTAAAATAAAACTGAAGCATTACAGTAGGTGACATTCATGGCTGCCAGTGAGTGTGAGCAATGCATTTTGGAATTGGCATACTTGTAAAGCCAAAGGGGGGAAAAAAGAGAATCTGGACACCCATACTGAAAATTGGAGGTCCACCTAAAAAGAAAAAAAAAACAAACAAAAAAAAAACTGTCACTCTTGAGAGCAGCATCCTTCACTTTATTACCACATTCCAAAAGTATTTTTTACTACTTGTTATATTTCTTTCTGTTGTATCCTATAAAACTGGTAATTACATGTCCCCTCTAAAATTTAGACCTGCCTCTGCACCTGTGAAGCCTCAGACAAAGTCCAATCCGCATACAGTGGGTATAGCCAGGGAAATTCTGTAACTTGTAATAATCATGAGAATGGCTCCTTAAAGTCACAGTTATTACTCTGAGACCAGCTATTTCTACAGGAAATACTGGTCCCAGGTGAAAAGGGCTTTAAGTTTAAAACTGCGGAGCTTTCTCTTGTACTCATGAATCTGTTAGCAGCAGAATGTGAAGCACATCTGTGATGGGACGGGAGTAAAAGTATTCATTATGATGTCACTTTGAGAGGGTGTCTGTGACATGTATGTACCAGTAAAATGTTACTCCCTCATCCTCACTGCAAATCTTTCTGCTCATGCTCCAAAGTAGCAGACTGATCAATTTATAACACCTTAACCAAGTTTGACCAACTATTAAAGACCATGCCATGGTTAGAGCTTTCATAAAATGAATGAATCTGTTTCATGTCCACACAAACAATACAAGTATCTACTTGTGATGCAGTTCCCCTCCACAGTAGCTGTCTTGGGGCACATATTTTGCTCTGATGAATCATAATCCTGAGAAAACTTTCATATTTCGCAGTTCAGATTGGCAGTTGTTGTCCTGGAAAGAGCAGTGGTGCCTCCATGCCACTTGGATTTTACAATAATGTCCCTTCCGTCTTTCCATAACTGATGAATGTGAACTCTTCCAATACGTTAAAGATGGAGTTCATGGACTGTATCCCTTTTGGTATTTTGCCAAATGTCACAGGCAGTCTATTAAGACCTAAAGAAATAAGATCAACTCTTGAAAAATGATTAGTCATGATGTAAATGCACTGAAATCTTTGCTGGCCTGACAATCTTTCTAAATATGATTTCAAAGACCAATGTAACCAAAAATATTAAGTGAAATTCATGTAAAAGTTGAAAATATAATGTAATTTAAAATAATTTATCATCATGTTCAATGTATCCAACAACAGGGATCAGAAATAACAGAAACAGTAAAAGCATACAAGTTTTTTTTTTCTTTTGCTGACTTAGTCATCTGTTGTATCGTATTCCTTATAACACACTATTAACTCCCTACAAAGTCATTGCAGACATGACCTGATTGTAATGCTATGATGGAGAACCCGACAACTTAACACAGCTATGCAAACGAAAGTGGATGTTAGACTTCTGATGAAGAAGTGCTTTGATGTTTTTCCAGCTCTGGCAGGGTTTCACTCGTTATCTTGCACTGTATTACATAAACAGACAGATGTTGCTCTGCGCAGTCCTACACAAGCAAGCTTTAGATGCAGACAGGAAGTCAAAAAACAAAATTAGAGTCAAGGCATCGGTTTGTTGTTGGCATGCATAACTTAACTCGCTGGAACAGCAGTTGTCTGTCGATCAAGAGGTCGATGTTTCCATCCCTGCCTTTCTCAGTCCGCAAATGGAAGTGTTCCTGGGAAGGACAGTCAAACCCATGTTGCCCAGAGGCATTCATCTGTGTGCAAGTGTGTGCTCTATAATTGTGACGATGTGAAAGGGTGAATGTGGATGGTGATGTGAAGTGGTTTATAAGACTAGAAAAACGGTACACAAATGTCCATTTACCATTTTCTGATGGATTAGAACCTCATGTCACTGTTTGCCATTGTACATCTTTTTTTTTTAAATGAAGATTTAAAAAAAAAAAAAAAAAAAAAAGGTTTATCAAGTTGCAAGAATAAATTTAGGGCATTTTGTGGGGAAAGGTGACATAACACTTTCTGCCTCTCACTACCTTTCCAAAGCCTCTCAGGCAGCTTCGCTGTGGGTATAGTATAGCTCCCGTCTTCCTCTATGCTCGCCTGCAATTTTGGATTCTATAAATAACAAGGGGCAGACAGAGGCAAAGACAATGAGAAACTGAGGACAATGTGGCAAGGAGGCTGAGAGACTGAATAAGAAACAGACGGTTGTCCTAAAGACAAAAAGAGCCAAACACTGATTTGTTGTGTGGAACAGAGGCAGATTTGGGATGAATTAGTAGCATGACATTGGGAGAACAAAAAGGAAAACACTGCAGTGGAGCGATAAGGTTCCTCATATAAAGGTAAAGGGAAAGAGCAAGATGCTCATTTCACTCAAGCCAATATATTTACATCACTTATTACAATGTATACAGTATGGAAGGGATAACTGAATGTACTGAAAAGTACCAAATTTTCATAGAAGTTCAAGATACTCGTACAGTTTTTTAAATAATAAATGTTTTTTTTCATTTTTTGCATACTGTAATTAAACTTTTAATCTTAGCACAGTGTTGTAAACATCTGTTTTTTTTAAACTTTTAAATTATCCTATTAAATGAACTTCTATTGATTATTCCATTAGTGCTATGATAAATGAAAAGGGAATTCAGTCCTACCAGGGCAAAGTATATTTAACTAAATCCCACTGTGTACTGCTGTAGGCTATAGCAGTATGCTAATATATAGCACATTCTGACATTTAAATTATAAATGAGTTTGCTATTAAAGTGAGATTGAAAACAAACTGTGATTTAGTAGTCAGATGAAAGAAAAATCAATTTGAATCATACAGTATAGATTAAAGTTAAAAGAAAAATATCACTGGTTAAAACTATACTGTGTACAGTTCTTGCAGCTGCAGTTTCATAAATTTGCATTTGGCGTTTAGATGTTTTTAGTCTTGTATTGATTGTTATTTATCTGCATATATTATACATATGTTGCACTTCAGGCACTTTACATGCTTGATTTCCACATCATGAGCTACATTTCTGAGCAAACATGAACGTTCAATTTTCAGAGTGAAATATGTGGTCACCCTGAGCTGAAGGAGGGAGGGTGAGACAAGGAGTGTCTGCAATGGAGGAGTGGAGGCTGCAGAGTTTATTCAGTCACACGGACCCTTGTGGATGATGTTTTATTCATTCTAATATATACAGGGAGAGCGTGCATGCATGGGACTGCTAACTCAATGAAGCCAACACAAGGACAATGCTAGTTTTCTTTGGGTCAGTGAACAAATGGGGGTTGACTACAACTGCTACACCTGAGGGTGATTACAGTCTTCTGTCCAATGACATTGTGTTTGAGAGCACTTTTTACTTTTTTAAAAATGAAATTTTATGGCATCTATGTTTCAACTGACCGCATTTTTCAAGTGTTAAGGTGACACACTTGCTAAATATACATTACATGCCTCCTGTGTGTGACATAAGTGCAGGATTAGGAGGATTATATGCTATAAAAGGGTGATATCAAGCCCAATTTAATAACCTTATGTGGCAGTAGATACGATTTATATTACAGTTGTGTCATTTTCAGCAACCTTGGTGTTCAGTAATTAGAGAAGGCTTGGGAATTAAGGATGTTAGGCAATGACATTTAAAATGTCTCTGGAAAGGTTAAGAAGTAGGGGACACTGTGACTCTGTAACCCAAGATGGTGGAGAGTTTTGACAGTTACAGTAAACCAGAAAGAGTAAATGGACTTACTGAACCAAGTGGTATGTAAATATTTGTCTGTAAGATCCCAAGTGCATTGTTTTACTCAGTATTTGTATTATGATTCATTATTTGTAAAGGTATCTTTCAAATTTCAGCACTGATATTTGACAGAAATAAGTTCACAGCTTTTCTTGATGTAATACAAAATGAATTGCACATTTAACAAATGTTAAATTGATATTGATGCTTGTTAAGAAAGATGTCTTTGTCTGGAGGATGTCTAGGTTGTGTTTAATCACACTGTTAGACGTAATAAGTAATGTCCTCTCAAGTTTTTGGTAAGGCATTTATGAATAAAGCATGCTTGTTCAGCAGCATTAACAAAAGCCATTGGATTCAATTAAATTAGATTAAATTAAAGAGAAAAAGCAATATTTGTTGTGCTGTTTTGTGTTTTTGTTATTTTTTTACATATACTTAAAGCCATATTTTAGTATATGATGTACAAAATGGTTTGCAAGTAATTAATCTGCAAATAAAATATTAGTACAGTCTATGCAAAGAAGTGTGGAAAATATGCTGCACTGTTCTTGGAATGCCTTCCTTTTTATTCCTTAATATGTTTGTCTTTTCTTAGAGGAATTGTAGATGTCCTGGGGTCATATTCTGTTCTTCAAGATACAATCAGCTGCCCTGATGGCACATTTCTCTTCCTACATAAACAACTGGAGGGCAGCACATCTGTGTGCTGACTGTGTTTGTTGTGTACAATCAGGAGTTTTTGTATTGGATAAAACACAGACTGAGGATCACATTTTTGAATTTGCCCCATTCCTCTGTGGTTCCAGAGCACGGAGTCAGTAAAGTAATGCACGTAGTCATAATATTTGTCACACTGCCATTTGATGTGTTTTGAAACCATAGATATTTATAATTTTCATATCTGAGAAAATGTCCTCCAGCTTGGATAGCATGTACCCCAACAGCCAGCAAATTACCCTGCTTTTGCCACATAGATTTTTTTAATTTTGACTGAACACAGAAAAACTTTTTTTTTTCTTACAATAACAATAGAAATACCATATGCATACATGAAGAGGAAAGAAGGTTGACATCCAGGCATTTATGTCATTAAACTATTCTTGTAGTTTAACTAACTGAGTGTTTTCATCTGGCTTTATACATGGGTATGACTTGGTGTCACCTGTATTGCAATAATACTACCTTGTGGAAACATATACAGAGAATAAAAGTATCAGTCTGAGCACAGGACCCAGTGCAACACCAAGACTTACTCCGGTGTAAGAATAACATTATTTGTTCACATGAATAAATTTGAACCAGGCAAATGTGACTCTTGTAAAAACACATTCAATCTTCTATAATAGAATTATATAATTGATCATATTAAATGCACCAATCAGATATAATACAGCCTCCTGGGCTCCTGGCTTGATTCTGTACTATATCCAATAATTTGTCTCCTGTTTTTTTGCATGTTACGTTATGATGGACCCTTTTGATCCATTTGATCTCCAAGATGTGGTTTTCAGATCAGGTCAAGTCCTCACCTTTTGACTTCAGCTGTCGTTGAGGCCTTCTGGTTATCTGTCTTCAACTTAAACCTGTTTTGTTATACATACAATTGTTATACATACAATATACAATTGTTAATTGTACAGTATAAACGGAAAACAAAAAGATTTGATAGAACAAAGAAAGTACAAAGAAAATAAATTCAGTAGGAAAATGTACCATCCCATATTTAACAAAAGTTTCTGCACCCTATGTACTTGCATGGTTGATGAAATAAGTGATTTAAATCAACTACTTTACCATTTTAAGAGGACTGTTTCTGTCTCAGAAAAATCAATAAGGATGATGCCTCTATCTATATATAGAGCTGTACTGTCAAAACAATGTTTTAATGATTTATGCAGTAGTTACAAACTACTACAAACCTACAAACATAGCCATAGATGGACATGAATCATCAAGATTAAAAAAAAATATTGAATTGTAGAAAGATAACGCACTAGTAAACAAATGTTGACATACTTAATAGCAAAAGTAACAACTTTAGATTTTAGCATCAAACTATGATAAATTATTAAGAGTTTCTCAATCAGAGCCCAGTTACATGAAAATACACTTAGAATTGACAGCTATCATGAAAAAAGACTGCTTAAAAGTACATAAAATATTCTAACTTTGGTTTGACTCTTTTGCTAATTTTGTAATGAGAGTGTGCTGCTTTGTTGAGCTTTGTTCAGCTTCTGCAATTGACTGTTCAAACAAATGACAGCAGGTGGAAGAACTTGATCCTTTTGTTAATATCCATTTTGTCATAAATGTGAGTAAAAGTAAAACCCATTGCCTTGCTGTGTAAAATAACTAAGACTGGTTTTGTGAGTTAAATTAGCACATTTTAAGTGCTTGAAATAAGAAATTACCATGTAAATGGTTGCCACCTTTACTGAAATAAACATTTTAACTGCTCCTTGAATTAAAGTTTGTTCGTAGTTCACCAGGAATTATGCCATTAAATTGTCAATCACCATCTTTAACCAGTTCTGTGGAGCAGCAAACTATTTTTTTTTTCAGACTTCATTCATTTTGAGGTAAATTCCTTTAGAAATTCATTCAGGTGGTTTACTTATTTATTTATTTTTTATTAAATGCAACGGCAACACACCTGCTGTAGTGATTGTAAAGATAAAATAGATCACACAAAAGTCTTCTGGAAAGTTTCGATAGAAATGAGGATATGATATTGAACTATTGTCTAAAGCAAGTCTTGTCATCTTGTTGAGATAAATTTATTTTCTGACCTTGTCATGTTTTGGAAATTGTGAGGACAGTCAGGAGGACTGCATGCTATTTTAATACAAAGTTGTTTGCCAAGAAGTGTGCAGCTGCTTAGTTGATAATTAATGGAAGACCAACTTTTACTCACTCAACCTGGAGAGAAGTTCCTATCTGAGGACATAGTGTCTTGCAATCAAATCTGGGGCTACATTATTTGGACATTAAAGATAAATAGCATCACAAATCAGGGATTATAAACTTTTGATAGAACTGTTTCAGAATGTTTAGATTGTGTTTGTCACTTTTTTAAAAGAGCTGGTAAAGTGTCTTTGTAACTAAATAATTAGAAAAGGGAATGAGAAAACATTCATTTTAATGTTATTTTCTTCCCCAATAGTTATAACTGCTGTATATTACTCTCCTCTTTGAAATTAGTGTTTGTTATAACTTTGTCTCTGAACTGTCTTGGTAAACCAAAGCAGAGACAAACCAGGTCTTTGATGTCTATCTGTGAGGTCCTGGCACTGTAATGAAAACTGGATTCCCTTGTCTCAACACCAAATTCTTGGCATGGCAGGACACAGTTGTAATTCTAAGTGAAGCTTTACTGACTTCCGTTTGTTGCAAAGCTTCTGCAGCTTTTCCTTTCCTAAGAGAGTTGCAGGCATTCCGCTCAGAGCCAAACAGCTTTCAGGCCCATCAATAATTAAGCACTAGTTGCCTTCAGGAAACTCCTGAGGAATTATGATGATAAATGCAATCAGAAGACAGGAAATGCATAACTTTGAACATTTGAATCCCTTAGAATAGCATTAATATCTTGTTATAAGGAAATGAGAAAAACAACAATGAAATGCAGGCACAAAAAAAAATGTTCTGTACTCTCCACCCATGTTAAAAAAAAATAAAAATAAATTAAATAGTACAATCACAAAAAGCACTTTAGTAGTTAAAGGATGCCTCTGAAAGGATTATAAAAGGCACTCTGTTTACAGCTGATAAATACCCATGTAGTGTGGGAATGTTTCCTTATTGTCCTTGTCTGAACTGACTTGTTTATAATGAATAAGAATGAATGTTTTAAGACTGATAACTACCTAAACATGGAGCCAAACAAGAACATTGTTTCCTCTCTCTCAACAAGATTTTATAAGAGGACAGAAGGATGATTTCTTAATGGCCTCTACGGAGTCTATTGAAACATTAAATTAACATTTAGTAAACATTTAAGATATTCCTTCTGGGCTTCAACTGCCGTGAGCTCATGGGATATATGTGCATCTTCATTACAATAAATAAAATAAGTAAAAAAGAATCTGAGGTATTCTGAAGAAAAACATGGAAAAAAATAAGAAATTACAAAGGTCAGAAGTGTATTCTGACTGAGAGAAATGACAGTAGAATTTGACCCTCTTGTTTTAAACTATGGCAATTATGATCACAATGGAAAAGTAGCTCTTAACATACCTATATATATATATATATATATATATATATATATATATATATATATATATATAT
>JAOWBL010002735.1:0-13220 GCA_028564865.1 Zenarchopterus dispar | reverse complement strand
GTAACAGGAAATCCAACTGACAAATAATCAACCAATTGACCCATTTTTTAAACAATACGGTAGACCAAATTATTTCTAGCAGAAGCTTCTCCAATCTGTTTTGACGCTTTGTCAAAACAACCAAAGACATGGATTCTGTTAGTAAGAAGTTTTAGATTTTGTTCCAATTTTATGAACTTTATCATTTCATTGTAAAATATAAAATAAACAATGCATACAGCCTTTTTTTAAGTGATCCAGACTGACCTCTTAGTGTTATTAAAACGTAGTTAAACCTACATCTTGTTGAAAATGATTCATGCTGTTGACCAAAAGAGAGACTCCATAGCTAAGTGAGGAAAACAGTGATTTTCTGTCGTGTTTGTGCTTGAATATGTGTGTGAGTTCATAATGAATTGTATGTTTTGTGTGTCCTCAGTTGAAGACTTCACTAGGGAAAGGGAGGGCCTTCATCCGCTACTCACTCGTTCACCAGCGTCTTGCTGATACTCTGCAGCAGTGTCTCATAAATCAGAAAGTTACAAGGTTAGAGGACATATGACTGCACACGCACACATACACATAAAACATTACATACATATGCTGTACTTGTTGTTTTGAGGTTGCACAGACCTGTGTGTCACTCTGATGAGTTATGTTCTGTGTCTGTTCTCAAGAAGTGTGACTCTCCCTTCCTGATTTATGTTTTATTTCTGTTTTTACTGCCACAAGTTAAACGAACATCCCTAGTGACAGGTCTCAGTTCCTGTCTTCCATCAAACTAAATGTTAATTTTATTTTTGCCTTATTTGTCTTTTAATTTACACGAGAAGTCTTTTATGGAAATGTAGAAACAACAATGAAAAAACTGTGCCCTCAGTCACAGTTTGTGCTGTTTTGTGAGAGTTTCACCATCGTGCAGTACAAGTGTGTACTTTTTCACATTTAAACTGACTGAGGATAAAACCAGAACACTTTGTGGTTTTCATATTCATTTTGGGTCTAAATCCTCTCTGCCTTTGAATTAAGTCCTCTTGATGGGTGTATCTTTCTTATGATGGTTCAAGTCTGTTGTGAAAGAGTGGAGGCTAACTAGAAAAAAACAACTATGCAATCCAGGGTCAGTTATTGGATTAATTACAGAAAGTTGTTACTTTTATACTTACTGCATTGTTCTGTTACTTTTGTTAAATGCCAATAACACAGTGTACTTGTAAGAGGAACAATGGACATGTGAGAAATACAACAGGCAGGTGCACTGAATTAGGGCACGCTATTATGGAAAAATATTGGGGAAGGCTTGGAAGACGGTATTGCTGCATGACTTATAGAGGGGCAATTTTCTGCCCCCATATGTGACTTGAGAATGCAAGGACATCCACTGTGCTCACCTACAGCCTCAAGGAAACAACCTCACATGACTGGGTTCACTTCTTATCCAGAATCAATTCAGTATCCAGTCGTAGTAAACTCGTACATCTGTCAATAACTCAATTTATGCATGTTCTGAATGGCTTACATTTGTTGCATGAACCAGTTTGCCCTCTGGCAGAGTAGGACCGAGGATTCAGCGCTTAACTTCTTATGGCCGGATTGAGGGAGGATACAGTAAAGTTGGCATCATCTTTCTAAACATGCAATTAACTTTCTTTGCATTTAGAGTACCTCCATTTTTGAACCACCCAAAGCCGCTAAGCCTTGGAGCCCTTCCCTCATGAATTTAACTTTTTCTTGCAAACTGTCAAGGAGCTTTCAACAAAACTCAATTTTTTAAAGGGGTAATTTCTGTTAGACCACAATCCTGTTTCTCACATTCAAAATATGAAGTATATCCTTGTATGTAAGAGTAGGACAGGAGTAAAAGAGGCGCTATGTAGACCAAATCTCTAAAAAGATCATGATAATGATGATTTGTTGTTTTTGTTGTTGTTGTTATTATTATTAGTAGTAGTAGTAGTAGTAGTAGTAGTAACAGTAGTAGCAGTAGTAATGGGAAGATAAGGTCCACTGGTGTGTATAAAGTAGAGGATCTACTTAAATATCATATAGTAGATGCTCTTCTTTGGCTTGGCATCACACTGTCTAAAAACATACAAACCTGATTCTAGTCATGTGTAATTTCAGTATTTTGAAGTTTTTTGAATTTTGCTTTCATTCCAAAATGAGATCAGTCATCAACGTATGATATGAAAGTGGGAAGCAAGTTACTTAGTCATGATGCTACTGACAAATGATTTTGGCCAAGCAGGACAACATATTGCAGTTTCCTTGATCACTGGAGTGAAATACACTAACCCCATGTGTATCTATTCCTAGATATATTTATGGGAATGGGGAGGGTCACACACCTCAGTGAAAGCAAACTTATTTATAACCACTCATTAAAAAAACAAAAAAAAAAAACCCAAAAGTCCAGCAGCTCAGCCAACAGAGATTTTAGATCCACTATAGATCCAAAATTGCACAACTGTTAGAAAGTGAGTGGATGCTTTTTCTTAGTTTCCGCTCAAAAGTTGTATCGTTAACAGGAATTAAATGTTATAATGAAGGTGCTACAGTATATTTCAACACAGTTTCCTCTTGTAAAAGCTGAAGTCTGAAAAACTGTATTGGGCTTTTCTTTGTTCAAGTGTAGTAATTTAAATAACCTCACAGTATTGATTGATTTTCAACTTTACATTTTTGTTTAATTTGTGGGCTATAGTTGTCCTGTGGTTTTAATTTTGTGTTTACAGTCACAATGCGAACCTAAGTTAAACAACCACTAACTGTGGATGCACATTTACCATGCAGACATGATATTAGGATCAATCCTGTCATTTAACTCTTGGTAAAAGTGCAAACATGGACACATTTTTAAAATGCCAAACTATTCATAAAGTACCTTCCTCTCTTCTATTTATTTTTGCAGCTCAGATATTGACACATGTAAAACCACCAAATTGTCAAAAAGAAAAATCTTCTCAGTGCTAGAGAGGAGTATGCTTTAGGATAATAATTTATCAGAGCACTTATTTCCACCTTTTTGCTGTTGGCATATGATAATACAGAAGGAGCTGATTTGTGATTAAACCAGCCTGAAAAAGAAAAAACAAGTGGCTTTATTCAGAGTGTGAGAGCTTTATTTCTCCTTACTAGAACAGCTGCTGTAGCAGCGATAGAGTTGGTGCTGAGTAAATTAATATTCCACCATGATTAAAAAGAATAAATAGCATATGCAGAGTGTTGGCAGTGTCCATGCCGCTAGAAACCCATAAAACTGAGCAAAGCATATTAGTGCAAATGTAAAAGTAAGCTAATGGTAAGTGTGCATGGTTGTATACAGACGAAGTGTCAATATGTTTTAAGTTAAACCAGTGCTATACATGTACTCACCTGCCACTTTATTAGGTAAGTAACTAACTTTATTGTCAAAACTGCCATATGTACAGGACAGACAAAAAGGTGAAAGTGTGTTTCTCCCATATCCCTGGTGCAAGAGAAAAACAACAAAGATAAAGTATATGTAAAAATAAAGATACAACAATTAAAAATACAGTATATACACATGTTAAAAGATATCTATGAAAAAAAAAAGAAATACAATAGGTGCACCTGGTATCCCAAATAAAGTAGTAAGTCACCACTTAAAATAGAAACCAATGCTATAGATACAATTCTCTCGAAAATTTTAATTTTTAATTGTATGTATTAGTATGTTGAAGTGACATTTCATAGTGGTGTTTGTGGTCCCTTGTTCTTGGGGCAGGTGTAGCCAGGAAATTGTAGAAGGCACATCTGCTCCAACCTTATTCTTAGATTAACCCTTAAGTAAAGCTTAAGGGTTAATCTAAAGTTACTGAATGTAATGGCAATTTCTTGTGACTAAAAATCAAATGCATGAATCCTTTTTCACAGCTTTCTCTTTGTTTATTTGTGTTCTGCAAATTTAGTGACTGGTATTATGCCAGGAGTCCCTTCCTCAAGTCTCACCTCACTGCCGACATAATCAACCACCTTTATGAGCTCAATCAGATCCAATTTGATGTGGCTGCCAGAGGTTATGACCTTGATGCAGATTGGCCTGCATTTGCAAGGTACACAAGTTTATTTGTTTAGCCTGAATATTGCTGCTTTCTCTGTTTTTAGAAAAGTAACCAGTTTGTCTTCTGATTCTGAAGTGTTGGAGCTTGTCTCTTTCTGTGTGAGAGAAAATTAAAACCAAAAACAAAAACCTTGTTTTCATGAGTAGTTGTAACCTTTTGGTAGATAACATAAAACTAGTGTACGGAAAGTGTATGCCACTTCAAAGTGATACCAAAGAGTTTCTTTGTATTTAAATATCAGTTTCATTTCATTTTAAGCAAATGTTGTCTGAAACTCAAGAAATCTGTCAGACTAACTTTGATGGATACGTCCTAGTCATCTCTTGCAAAACTCGTGTATTGTTTTTACAGAACTGTTACACGTCAGCAATGATGGTGTTACCTCTCACAGGTACAGTTGATGTCATGGAAGAGGTTATTCAGAGACTTAAGAAAGTAGTGACAGAAGTGAAAATGAAACAATGACCACAAAAAAAAGTTGAACTCAGCAGCTTAACCTCCACACATGTAGGAAACTCTCTGAGCTTAAAATGAAGTTCTCTTGAGTTGCTTTAATTCAGTCTCAAAAATACTTTATTAATCCCAGATCGGATATTCAGTTTAAAGCAGCTGATCAATTTAAAGCAGCTGAGGCTGAATTATGGTCAGATACAGTGTTACTTCACACGTTGAATTCACACTTCATCATCCCATTACCTTAACCAATGTTTTTTTTTTTTTTTGGTGTCTGTGTGCGGCAAGGTTCATGTGTGAGAATGTGTGTGTAGGTGCTGACAGTATGTGAGCTTTTGCTCGCTAAGTTAACACCTTTGTCAAAACCTCTCACTTCTGTTATCAGTTTACGGTGACTTCACAGGGTGTGGGCAGTTACTTGAAAGTACATGTTACATTATTTTGCCTAACATTATTGCAATGATCAGATAAATCTTAAAATACAATGTGATGCAGCAACAAAGACTATGGCCTGTAAAACGAATACACTGTTAGATGATCTAATTCACAAATGTGGTATTTCTTGTGAAGCCTGTTACCAATATGTGTTGGACAGTAATTCCCAGTTTTTGTGGATTAATTTTCGCAGGGCTAGTATTTTGTTCTGTTTTTCAATTCCCAGGAGTACCATGCAGTGGAAGTAGTACAAACCCACTTTTTTTCCTCACATGGTGAAACAGCGGTTACACAGAAATGGTAACACAGTAGTACCAGAGAAGATAGTGTCATTTGATCAGCTTTGAGGTATACGCGTGGTGTAAAAACAAGTCAAGAAGATTTTTCAGAAATGGACTGAACCAGTCTTTAAATTTAGAAAACTGATCAAATGAACTGTTTTAAGAGTGTGAACATAAACATTATTGTCATGGTAAAACAGGCAGTCAATAGGGCAAGTGTGAGGCGGTTTCTAGTCATGATCTTTATGTTTGCAAATGACTTGTCAGCTTTTGAATGCTGGAATTTCCTGTTGAAAAGAGAAGCTCATAAATAACTCTATAAATATTTAATTAAAACATAAGTATTGCATGCTTGTGTAGCTCTTTGAAACTCCACAATGAGTTCACACTTGGATTTTGACTTCTGTTTGGGCAAAGAGTGAGCTCTGTTTTTTACTTGTAACTTGGAGAACAAAGTGTTACTAGGCATTGTTGTTTTAGCTAGAGACTTTTTATTTAGTTCCCCTTAGTTCTGGTGTTGTTCACATGTGTAATACTGTTATGTGTTTTGTTTTATTATATGAAAGGCGGACTTTAGGAGCGGGTTCTTCAGCTTCCCTTTGGAAGCCTCCAAGTCGTTGCTCCAGTATCAACAGCCTGGTCAGCAGCTATTCACACTCACAGGTAACTAAATATTGTTGGCCACATCAAATAGACTTTAATGAAAAATATATTTACAGCAACTAACCAGAGATCCTTCCTCTGTCTTTCAATGCACCGATAAGGCACAGGAATTTCTCCCAGTCCCAGATTTGAGTCACAGTCTGCTTGGAGAACTGGGAGAGTTGGGAGAACCTTCTCCCTGCAGCATTGCAGAGAGTCTCCGCATCGAACTTGACCAATCTGAGCTCAGACAGCAGGAGCTTTTGGTACGGGTTCAGGAGTTGGGGGAAGAGGCTGCTGAGCTGAAAGGTGTCATTAAAGACCTTCAAGACCAATTATCAGCTCAGAAGTCTTGCAATTCAGCATCTGTCGCAGCACAAAGTTGCCAAGAAACAGGTAATGAGGACAGAGTAAATCACCATCAAAGCTGCAGGGAATCAGCTATAACTGATTTACAAGACAGACTCACAGCTGCCGAGAGCAGAAATATGGAGCTTCTCTCAAAGTTAGATGAGGCTCTTAAAGAAAAGGGACAACAAACAGCCAGTTACTGCGACTCTGCGTGGAAAATTCAGGAACTCCTGGACAAACTCAAGACTTCTCAAGAGGAGAGATTAGAGGCAAAGAGAGAGGCCGAGGACAGGGCCAGCCACTCTGAGCGTTTGTTACAGGAACTAAAACTAAGAGAAGAGGAGTTGAGAAAAAGTGAGGAGAAGCTGGGTGAAGTGAAAGCCAGTGCCCATGATGAACAAGAGCAGGCATTTGTGCGGTTGGAAGAACTCCAAAGTGCTGTCAGTCGAATTCAGGGGGCATTGACTTTAAAAGAGAAAGAAACGGGTAACTTGAGAGCCCAGCTTCAGGATCTGCAAGCCTCCCTGGAGTGCAGGGAACGACAGGCAGAGGAACTGAGGAAAAGACTCCAGGAGGAGAGGGATGAGGTTGAGCAGAGATGTGCCATGAGTAGTAGCCAGAGTGAGGAACTTGCGGTGCAGGCACTGGATTTAAAAAACACTCTAAAAAGCAGGGGGAAGGAACTAACTTCCAGTTCAGAAAGGATCAAGCATTTAGAGGAGCAGTTGGAGAAGCTAAATGTCGAGGGTGAAACCCTGTGCTCTCGACTTGATGATGAAGGTTTGGCTATCTGTGACGAAACTGAGAACACTGATGAGTACAAAACTCAGTTGAACAATCTCATGGAAATGAACACAAAGCTTCTGCAAATGGTTAGAAAGAGTGAGGAGAGAGTCACAGAACTAACAGAGAGCAGGGCTGTCCTGTCAGACCAGCTGGCTACTTTGAAGGCCTCTGAGAAGCATTTAAAAGGTAGAGTAGAAGCTGCTAAGATGAGTGTGGAAGACAGAGAGAAGGTGCTTTTAGACAAAAACCTGCATTTGGAAGAAACCCTTCAAAAAGTGCTTTTACAGAAGGAAAAATCAGATGAGCAGGTAAAGAAGTTAGAGCAGGACAATATGGAGCTCTTGGAGGCTCAGGCCTCTTTGAGTAAACAGGTGGCCATAACTAAACAGGAAATGGAATCACTCACAACCAAAGCTGAAAAGCTGGAGAAGAGCCTCACAGCCTCCCAAAGAAGTCAGGCAGAGCTACTTGAAAAGCTCCAGGAAACTGAAACTAAGCTCAGAGACCAGACTGTGAAATGTGGCCTCCTGCAGGTTCGAGCAGATGAGCTGGAGAGCAGGAATGGAGAGCTGAACAATGAAAAAGGTGCTGCGGAGAGCAATGAAAAAATGCAGAAGTTTCAGGATGACCATCAGACTTCCTCACTAGAGGCCAAAGAGGCCCCAATCAGGCTGGTTATAGCAGAGGCTCAACTGGAGCTCAACCTGAGGGAAATAACCAGACTCCGAGAAGAGGTGGTGGAGCTCAGAGCTCAGCTCCTGGCAAGAAACGAGGAGAGAATGAAAATCCAGGCCCTGCAGGAAGTAACCGAGACCTCCAGAGAGGATCTTCGTGTTTTAGCAGACCAGTTGAAGGCTCAGGTGGAGGAGCTGAACCGCCGGCACGTGGATGAAATTCTTAGATCTCGGGAGCGCGAGGAAGGTCTTATCCGCGAGCGTGACGGTGAGGCGCAGGCTCGTGCAGGTCTTGCCGCAGAGGTGACAACCTCCAGAGAAGAGTTTGATAAAATGAAACTGCGCTTTGAAGCCCTGCGTCTGGAGAACAGCGAATCACGGGAGGCCCTTCACAGAGCCAACACAGAGACAGCAGAACTTGGAGTGCACGTGTGCATGCTGACTGCTGAGAACGAGGAGGCTCGTCTGCGTTGGGAAGCCCTGTCAACAAGGCTGCAGGAGCTGGAAGAGGAGGCAGCTCAGGAGGCAGAGAGGCTGAACATGCACATGAAGCAGCTGTGCCAGGAGAACGAGGAGCTCCGTGGTCAGCTCCATAACAATGAGGATCTGTTGGGCTCTGAACAGAAACTGAAGTCAGAGCTGAGCAAGGTTCAACAGGAGGCCAAGGCTGCAGAGGAGACGAGCCAGGAGGAGATTCAAGGACTCCGGTTCCAGCTCAGCAGTCAGGCCATACACTACAGCAGCCAGCTTGAGGTGAGACATGAATAGTTTAGGTGGATGCCGAATGCGTTAATGCAAAATACCATTTTATGTTCCTGCAGTTAATCTAGTTCTTTTAACATTAAAAAAAAAAAAATCTTTCCTTAATCAGAGTCTGACAGTAAACATTTTTGTGACACATTTTTTAAAGCTGAATGTGCAATCAGAACATAAACTGCATGATGTGTTTTTGGTCTCTGGACCTGTGGTCTGTGAATGCTGTGATCATTTGTTTTCCGTTATGAAACTGGGAAACAAAAAAAACAGGAAATGGCCTCAGATTTTAGTTACTGTGTTGATCTCCATGATGGATAGTTACACTTTGTCCAGAGACACGAGCGTCTTGAAAACTGGAAGAGTTTTCCAGGTGTTCTCATTTCCCGCTATGTATTTGTAACATATTGCTGGTTATTTTGCACAGAAGGATATTTGATCATAAGTTCATGCTGCTTTAGCAGGTGGGGTGACCAGGTGCAGGACAACATTGAAGTTAGTTTCCGATTCTCAGCTTCTGTCTCGTTAGGGAGGCAGGAGCGCCATGGCCTTTGTTTTTCGGTCATTGATGCCAGCTTAGACCAGATCCTGCTCACAAAACACAATACTTGGCTTCAGGTTGTTTTCATCAATAATATGTTATAAGACAATGAGACATGCAGCTTATAGAAAGTAAAAGGACTGGACAATTGACAAACGTCAGAATAGAAATTTTATAACCTGGATATTTTAAATTTAAAGATGACTGCAAGTAAGCCTCTTACTGATTTAGATTTTTTATGTTTGTTTTTAATTTTGTGAAAGCATCGGGCTGTATATAAGGCTGTAACATTGTGTCAAATCCCACAAGAATCCACCTGCAGTACATTTATTAAACAAATGCACAACTTTAATTATAGTTAGATTTGTATATGTTAGAATGGTTGCCCAGTAGTGTTGATGATAATGTTTCTTTTACACGTTGAAGCAGGTGTTTAACTTTTTTCAATATTTTTCATTATATTAAGTCTTCGCAGTTGTTAAAAGGATCTGGCGTGACCTGCAGAGTAGATAGCTAGCATCATGACAAAAGTTAGCTTAACTTCAATCATAGCCATGTAATTTAAAAAAAAAAAAAAACAACTAAAATAACTTCCTGTATTGTGGCATAGACCCCTGTTTTTTTCTCTAAACAATGTAAGTTTAAACATACTTTTACAATGTCATTGCATTCGATTCTCTCTCTATATGTTTACTCTTTGTATATTTCACCTCATAAAAGTTCTCAGTGTGATGAATTTCTGATTATTATTCTCATCCAGAGTGTGAAACAGGAGGTACAAGAAGTGAAGTTACAGCTGGTGACTGAGCAGAAGAAAGTTCTTGACCTCCAGAACAAACTCAAGCAGATAGAGGTGGGTGGAGAGTCTTAAAAAGCAGTACACAAAAATTTAAATTAATCTTAAAGGCTATTGATGTTGTATGCCACGAGGTGAAGAGCAAATCTGCTGTGGTTTGAAACTGTGTTCATTAGATACAGTGACATGACTTCACATTGAAAGAAATTTTAGACACATAAACAAGATAAGTGTTTAACACCAACCACAATACAGATAAATGAAAGATTAGGCCATGACAAATTTAGCTCTATATGCATTTTCAACACTGAGCTAAACCAGTGAAACTCTAGTGGCTTTGTGTGAATTGTCATTTGAAGTAAATATAATGTTAAAGTCACAAGCTAACTTGTAAAGAACCAGAAAGGATGTCTGTCTTTGCTGTACTGATTGCAGGCTGAGAATCACAGATATTACCAGCAGATCGAAGAGAAAAACATCCAGATGGCCGAGTCTGCAAATCTCCTCCTGCAGAAAGAACACGAGATAATCCATCTAAAAGAGAATTTATCAAGGTGAGAAATTTTATTCTAGATTATGTGTTCTGGCCCAGTCTTGTCTGTTTTTAATTCGGCTTTATGTTTAATTTCCCAACATCGGCCTTGTATATGAAATTAAGCCGTAAAAAGAACATTCTAATGGAAGATATCAATACCGCATGAGATTCCTTATTTTTATGAACATAACATAGATCAGTCTGCATTTGTACTTTTATGCAGGTCTGAGGAGAGTCTGACGG
The DNA here is from genome assembly GCA_028564865.1 of Zenarchopterus dispar. Classification (NCBI taxonomy): domain Eukaryota; kingdom Metazoa; phylum Chordata; class Actinopteri; order Beloniformes; family Zenarchopteridae; genus Zenarchopterus; species Zenarchopterus dispar. The sequence continues at coordinate 2,666 of JAOWBL010002735.1, read as the reverse complement.
CAGCACAGCAGACCTGTCGTGAGATGGCTGAAAATCTACGGCGGCTCAAACAGGACAAACAGAGCCTTGACCTTAGGATGGCTGCTGAACTCGACGATCTTTACCGTACAAAAATCAACTTGGAGGAAAGACTTGTGGAGCTTATCAGGTACAAATGTCCTCTCAAGCTCCACTGGTGTTTCCGATCTGTTCAGTGTCCTTTCATTTGCTTTTTATTTGTGTTTTATTTGATATATCATACTTTCATTTTATTTGACCCATGTGACTTATAGGCAGGTTATTACCACTGAATCATTGTTTTCATTTTCACTTATGATTGTGGAGGACAATGCAAATACACTTGATTGTGCCTTCTGCAGGGAGAAAGATGCACTTTGGCAGAAGTCAGATGCTCTGGAATTTGAGCAAAAGCTGCGGGATGAGGAGACGGAAAGGGACGTCAACTACTGTCTTGGGTGTCACACTCAGTTCAGCTGGTGGCTCCGAAAATACAACTGCAGGTCAGATGAACCTCTGCAAAAAAGCAAGTAGATGTTATGCACAGAACTAACTCCTTGAGGGCACTTTTTCTGAAAGACTGAATCATTTCATGACTGCTGCCACAACCAAAACATGTCAACATAAAGACTTTTTTAGAGTTCTGAGAACCGTATGATGCCTAACTTCAAACTTGAGTTTCACAATACACCGGAGGCTCCCTGACATTTTCAGCTTGAGTTCTAAAATAGATATATATTATCTTAGTTGGCCCAAAACTTTAAAAGAAAAAAAAATCCTTATGCTTTGCATTATTGGTCTAATTATAGAGAAGAAACCACAAAAATTGCAGTAAACATTACATTAGGACCATGTTTTCTGGTCTGAGTTTGTGAGAGACCCAAATACAATGAGGAGTATAAATGTGGTTTTGAACAATTCAATTTACTATCTAGCAACTAAATAAATTTTGATAAAGGCAGCCATATATATTAGTCCCATTCTTTACATAAAATTTTATGCAGCTGTTGCCATCCAAAGATAAGTGTTGAAAAGTGAAAATGACAAACTTCTAACATACTTCCAACATATTGTATTTTTATGCACTGAAGTTTATGTAGTAAATTAAAGACATTTTAACATAAACTGTATGCCAATCATATGATGACTTTTATTTTTTCGTCCCCAGACTCTGTGGGCGTCCCTTCTGCTATTACTGCTGCAGCAACGCAGTGAGCACGCAGCAGGGTGGAAACAGGGAACATTGCTGCAGGGACTGTTACAACCAGCACAGTGCAGTAGTTGAGCGCCACCCAGAGGATCAAGTGACTCACAGCACACCAGATTCACCTTTCAGCCGCTTGCTTCAGGCTGGTCGAGCTGCGATCAGTGTTACAGGTGATGCATGATCCCTGACATCCACACATGCGTGATATGACAAATGGACATCTTCTGAAGAATATATTGATGGTGTGTTGACACACAGAGCAGTAAGAGCAGACTATGATGTGCAATCAAGAACATGCTTATGTTTCAGGGGGAGATGAAGGAGAAAAAGTGGATGATGGAGTTTTTGACATCATCACAGATGAGGAAGTGAGCGGGGTATATGACAGAGACTCTCACTTTTTTGGCACTCCCTGCTCACCTGGACAAGGACAACAGGGGGCAGCACAACTGTGAGTATCTCACGTGTTCACAGTTGATGGCAAAGACACAATCAGTAACAGGGACTATAAACCACAGCATGGCAGATTTATGTCAGCCATCAAAATGGATGTTCTCGCTCCAGATAGACTCAGTCAACTCAGCTTAACCCTGCAACACAAACTGGCACAAACCTGGAAATGTTTGGAGAAATGCAGGAACATGAACATTAAAATATCAAGAAAACCTTTGTAAAATAAATAAATGAATTTATGGTCCAAAAAGAAAATTCTCCAACACTTTTACATGCATTGCTTTTTTAAATGTAAATGTGGAAAAGAAAAGGAAAGTATTTATTTATGGGAACTGTACATAATTTCACTAAAGACTGCCCAGTACTACAGACCTGTGGGTTACAGTTTGACCTTTTATAAAACGATTAGTAGTGAATTATGAATAATTGTAAAATATCTGTCATTGTGATTAGAACGAGCAGCACCAGTGCAGGAGACATCGTGTCGGAGGACACTGAGGACGTCAGTGCTGCGGTGCAGGATGCAGAGATCTGCCTGCTGAAGTCTGGAGAACTCACGTATGTGTCATTTGCAGCGAGTGTCATGGTAGAAAAGCACAAGTAAAGCAAAATTCACGTGAAAATGCAGCAGGGTTGCATTCTGTCTTTCAGACAGTGTTCCTCCAGTGATTTTTTTTTTTTTTTTTTTTTTGCAGAACTCTGTAAAAGAGATCTCAAAATGTGAGGTGGCTTTAAAGGTCATTCATTTCCTGAACGTGGTCAGTTCTCTAAATGTTATTTAGTGCACGTCATTAACTCTTGTTTCACTTCTCCTGGAAGTTGGAGCAGATCGTTTTCACGAAAATGGAAAAAAAACAACCTGCGAGGCTCCTTGTCAGCCTCACACAGAAGCTGCTGAGCAACAAGCTCAAGCCTTCTGCCAAGACAAAAAAAAAAAACTATCTATCTATCTATCTATCTATCTATCTATCTATCTATCTATCTATCTATCTATCTATCTATCTATCTA
>JAOWBL010002733.1:0-11107 GCA_028564865.1 Zenarchopterus dispar | reverse complement strand
GTCTTTCCTGTGTCTGGTCCATGTCTTTCCTGTGTCTGGTCCATGTCTTTCCTGTGTCTGGTCCATGTCTTTCCTGTGTCTGGTCCATGTCTTTCCTGTATCTGGTCCATGTCTTTCCTGTATCTGGTCCATGTCTTTCCTGTGTCTACACCCGTTCACTAGGTTTAGCCTTTTCTCTAGCTGATCATGTAGACGTGGGTCCTGGAGCTTTTCTAGTCCTTGTTTCAGCTCCGCCATTTTAGATGTTTCGGTAGTGACATCTGAAATGAGCATGGATGGACAGATTACGCTAACGAGTGTTGCCTCATCCAAACCAAGATAACTAATTTGTTTTCCTATTATTTTGATTAATAAGTGTTGGGAAGAATCAGTTTCTGTCAATTTGGCGCTCTGCAGAGCAACGAAAAAAAAAAAAAAACAACAACAAAGAAAACCTTCTAGTGACATCACAGGGGGTGTGTCCAGTTCCCTTTACTGTCTTTTGCCTTCACCAGCTGCCAAACGAAAGTTTTCCTCGTTCAAAGGCAGGATCCCTGACGAAGTGTTGCCGAGTTTTATGAGTGTTATTCTGCAGTCTTAGCATGACTCAGCTGATCTGATAAACCGCGGCGACCTCATTGATCACGGGCCCGACACCGTTCGGGTGTGGGGTCGTTCCAGAAACGCCTACTGGAACCGTGGACGTGACGAAGTGTTCCTCCGAACCCGTCAGCGTCTTTTCTAGTTACCTTTCTTTAACTGCCGTCTTGCACTTCGTCTCTCCGTTTCAGCGTTCTTTGTTTTCACCCGGTCGCCTCTAAATCTCCTTCTCCTCCCTCTCCTTCTCCAAGGCTGAGCGTGTCATTGAGAAACCTTGAGATAGATGAGGTCCACAATAAGAGGCAAGCGCCGTAATAGAGTTAGAAACGATATAAATCACAGAATAAGCTCAGGAGTGACGGAGCTGTTTGCATTTGAAAGTCCATAAACCCTGATGCAATAATGTTTGTGGGGGTGGAGGGGGGTGGGGGGTGGAAGAAGTCGTCATGAAATCAAACATATACCGTGTGCGCTTGTGAAATTGAATAACCTGTGTCATGTGACACAGAAAGCAAATTTTAATTTTATTTTTCTTAGACAAAGGGATCCATTTAAATGCAATCAGTGGAAAGTAAAATAAATAAATATATACGTTTCTCATTAGAGATGTCAGTGGGAGAAACAAGGATGTTGGTGGTTTAATCGCCTGCCTTTCAGATCCACTGTAATGAGACTTGAAACATCTGTGCGTCACGTGGTCAAAGTTTCAAGACCCTCTGGAAATGTTCAAGTTGTGGTGGAGGCAGCGAAGGAAAAAGTGGATTATTTTAATTCAAGTGGGTTTAAAGGGGTGGAGAGGGAGGAGAATTTTCCTCGCTGAAGATTTAAAAATAAAAACGGCCAGCCCTTCTACCCGAGCCTTTTATCTTTGGAGACCACATGCAGGCCTGCAGTTCTTCCTTTTTTTATTTTTTAAAACTACAGCTGCAGGTTTGTGGCAGGTTACTTCCTTCCAAGCTGAAATTGAGCTGCTCCACCTATTCACATTAACCACAGAGATCTCTCTGAAGGTAGACACAAGTCAAGGTCCACGCCATACCCACCGAGCTCGTTTAAAACCTCCAGATCCTGACTTGAACAACCAGTGGGTCCAGGAGCTCTAAAGGATCCAGTACTTTCAAATATTTAAACTCTAAATTCTGTTTTTCTTCTGTCTGTTATGTGGAGAAGAGATTGCAGCAGGACCCAAAGACAGGAGTACAAAATCAAAAAAAATCCTTTGATGAAACAAAAAGAGCAACAGATCCAACAAAACTCAAAACACCTTTACAAGCAAAAACTAAATCCAGACAGACAGTACAGACCAGCAGGGAGAAGGGGAAAGACAAGGCAAGATATACAAACAGGACTAATGAGACACAGGTGGAAACAATCAGGGAAGACAGGAACAAAGGAAGTGTAACTATAACTAAACACAGGGACACAGACTTTCAAAATAAAACAGGACCTAACCAAAAACCAAACCCATGACACCGTCTGTCTTGTCAGAAGTGTATTATTGATTTACAAATATGTGAAGGCATTAAGTGTAACTTTGGAATTAGAGTCCCATTGAGTAATCGATTGGTTATCATTTACACAGCTTGTCATTAAGGGCTTAACATTTATCTGAATCAGCTGTTAGAGCTTGAAAACATCTCAAACATGCAGGACAATTGTCCTCGAGGACCAGACCTGAAGAGTCCTGTCTGCTGGAGGCCATCTGGATTAAAAGTGGGCTACTTGAGTACAGAGTGGTTTTCGGGGTCCCTTTATGGTTTCAGGCCAAATATACAGGGCCCCATAAGAGATAGAAGTGTCGTAAATGAGGACAATTTGCAGCAGAAACCAAATAATAAAATTCAATTGTCAAATTCGATCAAGTAGATCAAAGTTCACCCTGAGCTTTGACTTTAAGGTGGTATCTTGGACTTAAATGAGACCCTCTGTCACTAACACTGATGTCATGGTCAGCAGAGGTGATGCAGAGAGGGAGAAAGTGAAGATATCTTCCCATAATGCATTTCCTGGGAACCTGCCAGAACTGTTAATTCGATACGTACTGAACGCTGCCTTTTCTGTCTCTTTCTGAATAAAATGAAGACACCGAGCAGGGACCGGTGATGGAGGCTCTTGGCACCGCTGGTTGGGTGAGAAGATTAACACTTTTTCTATTATTACCTGCATAAATATGGGCATGCATCAATAATTCATCCTAATGGCTCAACGCGTGCGATTAGATGTGAGCTTTTCATCCTTTCAAGGATTTGCATTTACGGCCTTTTTTTGCTGCTTCACCTGAATGTGGATTTTACCGCAGCAGGTAAAAAGACATAGCCGTTGTGTATATGTGTGCATCTGTGAGTGTGTATATGTGTGTGTGTGTGGTTCACACAGTCTCTTGAGATAGTCCTTCTGACTTTCAACTTTTTATTTCCAGTAGCGGACAGATGGCGACGGCCAACAGAGAGCTCTCCGGCATGAAAAAAACTTCTCAAACTCTCGCAGATGTGAAAGCGTCCTAGCTCGGCCTTCCTTCTTTATTATCGTTATTATCATAATAATTTCTTTGTGTTTTCATCTCAGGACCCGCTTCTTGGCAAGTCATAAGACCAACACTGCAGGGGAAATAACTCAGAAAATCTATTCTGGTAAAACCAGAACATTGCTGGCATTGTCCCAAACATGCCCTAATGGCATCACAGAGGAGACCCCATGACATGCCGGTTTTTATGCGATTTGAGCTTCACAACTGCGGTGCAATTAATGGATTGCAACAAATAAACAGACACTATAATGTGTTCTACTGTTAACACAATCTTTAGACCATTTTGGGCTGTAAAAGCATCATGCGAAAACATGTGTGGAAGTGGGGGTTTCTATTCACTTAATTCAGAAGGAATTTTAACCTGATGCTATGTAGGCAGTAGTAGCTTAATATGGTAACTTTACACCCATAACTCTTTTTTTATATATATACACAAACCCCACCCTAGAGTTTTCAACTTAATGAAATGCTTTTTTTTTTCAGCTGGATGAAGACTTTGGTGCAGCGATGGAAAATTTAAGCATAAAAAACATAAACTAGTAATTTAAAGGGTTTGAATGACTCCAACACATTGGAAGAGTCATGTAAAGGGTCTCCAGAAAAGTAGAAACATCCCTGGGTTGTCCACTGTAGTGACCACCATCCAAGAAATGATTCAATTTCATCTGACAGAAATCTTAAAACAGTGAAAAGTTGAACAAAAGATAAATTTGAGCTCAACAATTACTTTTATCTGGTTAATATTTTATATCTGAAATACCTCTGGTCTGTAATGCTAATAGTATTTTGAATTCTTCTTGAGTAGGAAGCAGCCAATAGGAACACATCATCTGCATAAGGTAGAAACGTAATCCTGAGGACCTCAAGATTATGTTTCTAATTTATGCAGATGATGTGTTCTACTGTATGCAGATGATGTGTTTCTTTATGCAGATGATGTGTTCCTTTTGGCCGCCTCATACCACGATCGTCAGCTCATACTGGAGCAGTTCAGAGCCGATTCTGGACTGGTGGGAACCAGAATCAGCTAGAAGAAGTGAAAATTTCAACAAGTCTAGTCTAGTAAAGCGTAAAATAGTCATTTAAAGGGTTTGAGTGACTCTAATGCATTGGAAGAATCGTGTAAAGGCTCTCCAGAAAACCAGAAACATCCCTGGTGACCACCATCCACGAAACAATTCAATTTCATCTGACAGAAATCTTTAAACACCATGTTAGGTTGAACAAAAGATCAGACAAAAGAAATTTGTGCTCAATTATTACTTTTATCTGGCTAATATTTTATATCAGAAAACTGGTCTGTAATACCAGTAGTACTTTGAATTTTTCTTGAGTATGAGGCAGCCAATAGGAACATGTCATCTGCATAAAGTAGAATCAAAATCCTGAGGTCTCCTCAGGATTACATTTCTACTTTATGTAGATGATGTGTTCCTTTATGCAGATGATGTTTTCCTATTGGCGGCCTCATACCGGGATCGTCACAATCATCAGGGTAGATTGTGGACTGGTGGGAACCAGAATCAGCTGGAGGAAGGGGGTAAAGTGAGGGATTTCTGGGGTTCATCTCAAACTTGGGTAAACAGAAGTCATTAATTTTGCTAAATGTCTGTTTCTGCTACTACCTCCCACTCATGACTCATCTTTGTGTAGTTTCTACCTTCGGTGGGGGGATTTTCAGATGTGAGGAGCGAAGGCAAACAAAATGATCAAAGATTTAAAACCGAGTGATCAGAAGAGGAGAAAGCATAGTCGATTAGCACCTGGCTAGTGTAAACATGACATCTGGATATTTTTTTTGGTCGTACCTTCAAAGACGGATATTTGTTAATACAACCCATTTGATCCAGAGTCTCTTAACCATCAAAGGCTGCACTGATTAAAGGACGGATTCAGATATTAAGACAAACATCTCCTGTTTAAGGTCAAAAAGGAGGAACACTATTATCATTTTCTAATCACACTGACAACCCTGTAATCCTAATTATATCAGTCTTTCAATATAATTTCTGTGAACTTGAGATCAAAAGACATTCAGACTCTTTATTCATTCAAACGTGTTTTGTATGCGAGGTGAAATAAAACGCACAATTATTGTGTCTTCGCTGATTTTAAGTAAATTTCATCAGTGTCTTCTCACATCCATCCAGTCTAAAACGCCATTAAAGCAGAGGTCTGCTCCTCCTCTTTGGAGATACGAGCCCTCATTTCCTGCTCTTCAGAAAAAGACAAAAAAAAAAAAAACACATTTGCTGCCATTCATCCTTCAGCTATATGACAAAACAAGCTCGACAGATCCAGATAATCCAGAACTGTGAATAAAAAATCATTAATTTGTCTGGAAGTTCCTGTTTGATCATTATTTCATTGCTCCCTCGTCGAGTGTTTTTGATAAAACTGCGTACGCTGCCAATCACCTACCCACAGGAAGTGGAGGAGCGTCTGCTGGGAAATATTCCTTCAAATGGAGGATGATTTATGAGCTCGGCTGTCGCATCTGTAACTGTGTCTCACTCTCTGACAGGCAACAGGGGAAGGAATCGATAAAAAAATCATGTTCATATTCAAACCATATAATAATGCAACACCAGAATACTTCACCGTTTAGAAGTGGAGGTTCTTGTCTCTCACCTTCTGATGGTTTTTACCCATCAACCCAATCCCACCTCTTCCCCAGGTTCTACCTGAAGGGTTAAGTTCATCACCCCACATGTCTCTAGACATGACCAATAAGTCGGGAATACAGCTAACAGGTTCCTGCACCGACATAAGTAACTCCTTTTTATTTGCAATTTCTTTCTTTCTTACTGTAGTAAAAGTCCATGACCGTTGGTGAAGATCACGGACTTTAGGTAAGTTCAGAGCTTTGTCTTTTGGTTCCACTCTCTGTCCACCACAACGGACCAGTTCAGAGTTACTCTACCCCGATCACTTGAGAAAAAAAACCCCAAAAACTTTTTTATTTATGCGTTTAAGCTGCATCTTACCGGTTATTAGGTGCTCTGATTTTTGAATTTCCATTTTAGAAAACTTCACGATGACAAATGAAGGTCTTGAATTATGAATCCTAAACCCACTCTACTGTTTTAAGTGGGAAATAAAAACTCAGCGGCATCTGGAATGGACCATCATGCACTGGAAACGTACGTTTTGGTTGGATAAATCTTTATTTCAGATCATTATCTTTTAGAAAGAAATTGGTCTTGTGAAACCCTCTTTTGTGGGCTTAGTTTTTGGTTAGTTCCTGTTTTATTTTGAAAGTCTGTGTCCCTGGGTTTAGTTATAGTTAGACTTCCCTTGCGCCTGTCTTCCCTGATTGTTTCCACCTGTGTCTCGTTAGTCCTGTTTGTATATCTTGTCTTTCCCTTCCTCCCTTTCCCTTAATTTTCTGGGGGGTTATTACAAAAGTCTTAAAAAGCTGAAAAAATTAGACAGCATCTCAAATGTCCAGTACATTACATGTGTTTTTTTATCTACGGTTTTATTGTCCAACTCATCGAATTGGACATACTTCAGCCCTCCATGTGGTGACACGCAAGTAAAAGGAAAATCTTTCTGCTTTGATATACATAGATGGGAAAAATATGTGCAAATGTGGTAAATCGGCCCCCTTTTTTTAAAAATGAAAGTGGAAAACTGGCAAAGCTGAAGTGCTGCATAAAATCTGTGTGGAAATGCCACCAGTGAGGGCTTGGAGGAGCACTTGGATGTGGATGTCTGCAGCTGGTGGGGTCTGAGGTCACGAACAGATGTCCTTCACAACCTCCAGCGCCGGGCTGGTGCTCTTTTGTTGGAGTTCTTGTTTGAAGCTGCCAAAACCATCTCACATGAAACGTGGGAGCCAAAAAATAAAAAATATCTGAAGGAAGCAAAAATGTTTTCTGGGATGATTTGAAGGCTTGCCCACTCAAGCAAAAAAAATATTCATGTATAGAAGTGCTGCATGACATGCAAGACTCCTCAAGTCACTTTATTTAAACATAAAAGGCATAATTATTATTGACTCTATTCCCAGTGCTGCATGAAAAAAGGAAGTAAGTCGGTCTTAATAGCTTCTTCAGCAGCAGTAAGTTCAAGCAGACCTGAACAAGGTTCAAGCATCTCCATGTGGGTAAGGTCTGACTGGACCGCTCCAAAAAGTGGATTTTTGTTTTTCTGGGTCCTTCCATGTTTAGGGTCATTGTCGTGCTAAATTAACTCACTTCAGCTATTTTAGCACACTTGGGATTTCTGTTTCTGCTCATCGATGGCAAAAAAAAGTCCAGGATCTGAGATGGCAAGAAGCTCACCTTCACCACTGGGGTGATGTTTTTGTTGTGAGAAAGCTGACTGGACATCCGCAAAGAACCTCAGCATGGAGGCATCCTGACCAGATGCCCAAACCTCCAGAACTGGTTTTAGGACAAATCCAGGACATGCTGGGGGACATTATGGTTCCTGGAGGACACCTTTGGTGGCGTCCCAGAAGAGCTGGAGGACAGAAGAAGACTCCAAGTGTTTGTTTTGTTTTGGGGTTGTTTTTTTTTTTGTTTGTTTGTTTTTCGTTTTTAACTGTTTTTTTTTTCAGCAGCACTGTGAAAGTTCAATAAAAATATTATGATGCTAACAATGGCACCAACATGAATTGATGAGAAAATGTCTTTTAATGTTTATTTTTAATGTTTTTTTTAATTTGAAATGTTTAAAGAGAATAATTTTTAATTCTTTTAATTTTAAAATTTTTTAAATGTTTAAAATTTTTAATTTTTAATTAAAAAAAAAATTGCTTTAATTTTTAATGTTATTTTTTAAATGTTATTTTTAATTTTTTAATTTAAATTGTTTTATTTTTAAATTATAATTTAAATGTTTCTTTTTTTAGATGTCTTTGAGAAAATTAAAAAAAAAAAAAAAAAAACATAATAAGAAAGTAGATAAACTAAAGCCAAGTCCAAGTAAATGCAGAACCAGTTCGGTTCTACGTAATCAAATCATAATCAAATTCATTAAATTGTCCTCCAATTCAATCCAGTTCAATTAGAAAAAAATTAATTAATTAATAATGGTGAGAGAAAAGCTTAGAGATACCAAGAAATGAAAAAAGAAGAAAAAAAATCAAGTTTTGTGTGTACATCAAAGCGTCGGTGTCATTTACTCAGAAGGAAATATTTTATCTCACTTTGTGGTCTAGAACTTTCTGTTCGTTCTCGTGGACAAAGGTGATGCTGCAGAGTTTTGTTCTCATTTAAATATCATTACTTCATCTTGTATCAGCAGTCCTCTGATCTTTGGAAGTTGGTTTAAAACTCTTTTTATATGTAAAGTTCTTCAAAGTCACTTTTGAATATTAATGAGATTTTAGGGGGAAAAAAATGGTTTCGGGTCACCTTGAAGCGACAGCGCTCATCTTATGGGCCATACTTTTCATATCTGATGCAGGAAGTGCTCTGGTTTTATTCCCTGAAATCATTTCATTTTTGACTTTTACACTATTTCTCATCTTTTCTTGTATATACACTGAGGAGTTAAAAACACTGAAATAGCTCACAGATAAAGTGAAAAGAGTTGGTTAGCCGGTCGTTGTGAGGTGTAATAATGGTGTAAATACCTGGGAAAGATCTGTAACACCGAACATGACACCTACATCCATATACACCTACAAAGGTGTCAAATTTAATGAAAATGTTAAATGCTATGCTCCTAAAGTGATGACATCCAGTCAATAAACATTGTAGAAAAGCGCTAACTTAAAAATCCCCGATTTATGCTTTTACCTGACGAGGTGCATAAAAATTCCCCCTCAAGGGTGATAAATGTGAAAACTACGGAAATCAAACCTGTAAGTGTGTTTACTTCTTTTGCGAAGTTTTGACGACGGGATCAGTGGTTTTTTGGAGTGAGCCCCCAAGTGGTCAGTTGAGGAACTGCGATTTTTACCGACTTTCAGCGTTTTTGTCAGACAGGTAAACCAGATGCAACAAATTAAGTCCCACTGAACAAGGTGTTTTCAGACCCAGTTGACTCCAGAGAAATTAAAAATTTAAACATAAACCACATAGGAATTATTTTATGGTCACATTTAACACCCACTTTTGTTTTTTTTTGTTTTCTAAGTCTTCTTCATTTCTCCGGTCTCGTTTCCTGTCTTCCTGTTTTATTTTGAAGGAGTTATTCCTCATGCTTGCTCCACTTATTTTGTTGGTTGGTCATTCCTGATTGCCACCACCTGTCTCTTTCTCATCATACAAAGTCCGTTTCTGTATTTTTATTTCATTTATGTTACAGAAAACTTTGTTCGTTACTCTGGTTTCCTGCATCCAACATTTATTCATTTCTGGTGACTTTCCAGCTCCCTTTTGAACCTCCAATTAAATAAAAAAGGAGATCTATTTTGAGTTGAGACAGTTTTAATAAATTGTACGTCCATGTCTCCCCTTTTTTTTGAACCTTGATCACTCACATAGCCGTTAAAAACTTTATGCCATTTCGTTAACACTTTTGTGTATTTGTGACTCCTCCAACTGTGCGTAACCCACACTGAGCTCATTTATAATGACCTACCGAGATAAACACGGTGTTAGCTCCGGTTCTGGTCCAGAGTCCACTCACCGCCCTCATACCGTGACCCTTTCTTGTTAATTGGTCTTTTCTGTGATGATGCTCTGAAATTAATTACTTTTATGAGTGCTCCCGCTTCCTCGCGTGGCACATTGCCACCTTGTTTTACAAGCATCAGGCAACCCGGGCGGCTGCACAGCTGTCAACCTGATTGATTACCTCTGCAAATGTCTAAAGGTTGAGCCTCTCACCCTTCGACATTTCGCCACACTTTCGTTTTTAACTTAGCTTTGGCTCCAAACTTGACAGAAGCAGAGAAAAAACCCAAACAGTGAGCACGGCCTTCGAAGAATAAATGTCAGGGAGAGATCTAGCTTTAATCCCGAGGTTAAAAAACTGAAAGGATGCACAATGATGCGTATTCTTTGAATTTTACTGATCTGTAGTAGGAAGAAAGTTCATGGAAACTATCAATTTATTTCCCATGTGTTGATTGTGGCTTTGATTTTTTTTTTTTAATCTGAGAGAAATAGCTCCAGCTGTCAATCACAGCAGCCAGCTAATCTGATCCTAGAACAGGGGAAAGGAGAGTAGAGAAGGGAGGGGCTCCGGTTGCCCCCGGTAACCGGGGAGCAGAGTGTGTTTGGTATCGCTGTGTCAGCTGCACGACTAACCAGATCTGATGCTCTGAAGAAAGCGTCACGTTCTTCAAAACAATAAAATATGTCAACAAACTTCTTTCGGTGTTAAGAGTTTAAAGTGTTGTGAACAGTTTAAAGTTTGATTGGTGACTCCAGATGAAAGTACGCTGAAGATATAAGGTCTGAAAGAGGAGGAACTTTTTCAAGGATTTCACGATTATATTTCAACGGGCCTTGGGTGTTTAAAATCCTGGAATATCTTAAAAAGTTGAAGGATTGGTTTAAATGAAGTACAAGTTGAATCTGTGATAACTCGGCACCAGTGGAGCAGACGTCGTCGTTTTCCACAGCCCACTCACCACCACCCCGGCATTTTCCCAGCTGTAAATGTCACGGTCTGCTCGGGAAACAATAAGTCTTCAGGCTGTCTGCTATTCATTAGAAAAACAAAACAGCTCTTAAAGCATCTCACTGCTGAAACCAGACCTGAAGTGGATGTAGCACCTCCACCTTCATCCACCCCTGGACTGAGGTCCATCCAGGAGTAAGAGTCGATCTCCGAAGAGCTCTACGATAAAACTTTTCCATTGTTTTCATGCCATCTTTATTCCTGTTTGGGGTCATGGATGCAGTGATGTTTCACTGCAGAACCATAAAGCCTTTATAACGCATGTATTGCTCATGCAACAAAAAGTAACACTTTCACAATAAAAGCCTCAAAAATGGCATAACTTATTTATATATATATATATATATATATATATATATATATATATATATATATATATATATATATATATATAAAAATGCATGTTAATCTTGC
>JAOWBL010002732.1:0-13230 GCA_028564865.1 Zenarchopterus dispar | reverse complement strand
TAATATATATATAATATTTCTATATTTCTGACCCTGTCTATGGTGCAACATCAACATGACTAAGAATCAGAATCAGTGCATACAGATAATAACCCTATTTGACAATGTTAAATTATAATGATACGGTGAATACTAATGTCTCCTAAATCTTCTAACAGGTGTGATGCTCTAAATTATCAGCTCCACCAGCAGACAAATAGAACTGTCTCCTCAATATACATAAATATAAGGAAATTTGAATCAGTAATGGTGAGGCCATTATTCAATTGATTATATCTCAAAAGCAGAAATGCTACATCATATTGTTGATCACTTTCTTTTAATTGTTCATCGAGAATTAAAAAAGCAGAATAAATAAAGAGGGACGTCTTCATGGATATACTATGAAGGTTAGATGCAAACTTTAAACATGTCCTCATGAGTTCAATGAAAACCTCTCGTAATCCAGTCAAACACAAAAGACATCACTTCCAACCCTTTTAAAGATATTGCATTGCAGGTGCAATTCAATCACTATATATTTTACAGATTTTTCCACATAAAACCCCAGAGGAAGTCATACAATTCAATCTGTGCACACATTCCTTAACAAAATTGAATTAAACACATTCAGTATTTCGGAAAGCATCTGACAAGAATGTAGAAGTAGAAGTTTTGAATAAACTCTCTTGCAGTCAAAAGCCTTGGAGAATCAATGAACTCAGTGACATGAGCAGTCTGGATAGCAGACCTAGGACAAGCTTATCGTCAGGTTTTCTGGCTGAACCAAAGCACAAACTATCCTTTTGTGTTCATTTAAAAGACTCCTGATAAGCCATAATGACAAGGTCACTGTCTGACTGGACACATTTTATTGACATGACTTACAAATATCCACAACAGTGCTGCAAGTTGGAAAAAAAATCTTCTTGTTGAATTCAAATAAATTTTTTTTTGTTTTTTACCAGCAGACTCTCAGAAAATTACTTTTTTGAAATGTTTGTAAGGATAATGCAGAGATTTGCAAGGTCAGACAAAATCTCTCAAGAAAAAGTGTTTCTGAGGGTTTATATCCAGTAAGTAAAAAGTAACTACAAACATTTCCAAGTTTTAGAAAGTTTATGAAATATATACATTGGCATATTTTTTAAGCTTTTACCACAGTCAAACGTGAACATGAATTTCACAGAAAGAACCTTCTTTTCAACCTTACAACTTAAAAGTTTTGAGATGTAATAAAAATGTTTATTTTCCAGCTGTTACACATTCTTTAGATACTTGACCTGTCACCATTTTATCTTCTGCTAGAATACCATCTTTAACATTCATGATGTGCATAAAATTGTATCTAATATTACTTTTTAAAATGTTTTTTCGATATAATGTGTAGAAAAGTTGATTTGAAAAAAAGACCGAAAGATCTGCATTTGATCAAACACAAGTAGGTGAGGTGTGGGAGTGGAGTATATGACAGTAAACATGAAGGCTCAGAGACCAGATGGTGGATATATTTAATGGCAATAAGGCTTTGTTGGTTTCCACCACCCACACAGAAACTTAGAGGAACAGGAGCCCGCTACATAACCAACTGTGAAATCTAATACTTCAGGCAGACTCATTGACCTGACGTAAATATTCAACATTGAGTAGTTTGAAGTTTGAAGTCCATCACACTACAGTTACAAGTTCTTGTTCTTCACATATTTCAAAAGTTACGAGAAGTTAGTATAAAAGAACAAGTATGTTTCCCTTTCAGCTGTATTTTACATTTGAAGCTGAGATGGAAAAGTTGGTGGGTTATTGTAAACAAAATGTGGTGTGGAAAGATCTAAGAAATATGAAGACACCAGCAAGAAGTCTGTGACGTAAACTTTCAGTGAAGGGTCTTGACTGTTGGACAAAAACAAAAAAAAAAAGAGTTGACTAAAGCCTGGCTCATGTTTCAACCCAACTCAAAGGGAACGCCATCGACTTGACTGCGTCATTTAAGCCTGATTTATGCTTCTCAGTGAGAAACCTCGGGGTTGCAACATAGAGCCTCTCCATCAATGGAAACCCGTCTCCACAGAGCTCTGAACCACCTGATGTGCACTTCCAAAAACGTCTGACAATGCGTTGACACAACACAGAACATTTGGTCTGCTGTACTGCATCATTTCCTGCACTTTGCTTTTTTCTTTGTTCTTTTTACTCAAAGGGTGAACAGACCAACTCCTCACATGACTTATCTTTCCTTTATAATTCGACATTCGTCATACAAACATTTGCTGTTCCTCGGTCAGATCCCACTCCAACATCTCACAGAAAACAAAAGATATCGAAAGGTAAAAACTCAACCAACCAGTTTCATGTGATTAAATGAAAGATATTTCCAAAACCCAATACCCCCTATATGCCTTCCACCTTAGTGCAGAACTTTGAAAAGTGAACAACAATGTTAAGCAAACAATGCTCCCTTCATGTTCAGTTGAAGGAGAAAGATAAACTAGGCTTTTGCTTTCCAAACTCTGCTTTTATTGCATCTTGTAAAGAGTGGTCTGGATGTTGGACACAGCAGATCCCTGTGTAGGGGGGTTCACATTGATGGAGAAACTGCGTCATGATGCCACTGATTTGACAAAAAAAAAAAAAAAAACATAAATCAGTCTTTAAAATACAGTATCAATAAATCTTACATATTGACCATTTTGTGAATATATTTACATCAGTTCTTCATTTCCTATTGTTTTTGTTTGGCTGGATT
The DNA here is from genome assembly GCA_028564865.1 of Zenarchopterus dispar. NCBI lineage: Eukaryota > Metazoa > Chordata > Actinopteri > Beloniformes > Zenarchopteridae > Zenarchopterus > Zenarchopterus dispar. The sequence goes on along the minus strand of JAOWBL010002732.1, from coordinate 10,508 downwards.
TCCATAACCAAATTATTTCTTCTTTATCTTCTTCCTTGTTTAAAATTTGACTGGACACTTCGTTTCACTGGTTTCCCATCTCATTATACACTTTGTTACATTTGAATCACAGCAGTGGACTAATTTTCTGAAAATGGCATTTGAAATGGGACAAAATTTAGGAATTACTATTTGTCCATGACGCAGAGGGTATGGGCTTTTCTTGTGAGAAATATATAGATGAAAACACAACATGGAGGTTTAAGGTATTTTACTTTTCACGATGTCCCCTCCCCGAGTCATCCAGTTTGAACGGTGGTCAGTTCAACTTTTCAAGTGTTAGCTAGAATAAGGAGATCCAGTAAGAGTACAGTGTTGCTTTGTAAGTTATGTGTGGCCCAAATCAGGAGGCTGAACAGGGAAACAATTATATAAAGCCACTGATGAGCCATAATTGTCAGTGTTACATAGATAACTTTTTATGTATTCTGATGGCGGCCTCCATCAAGGAGGAGGAATGATGCCACAAAGAGGCCACAGATGTCATATCCCAACGTCTATAAATACCTTAATGAATCACCAGGTAATGTATTCAGACATTGCACTCTTAATGAAGCATCACCTATGACTGCTATGAGTTTTGACATCAGAACTCATTATTATTATTATTATTATTATTATTATTATTATTATTATTTTACTTGTCTGTGATGGAGTAATTAACACAGAAGTATACTTAATAGCCTGCAGTTTTCCATTTTCATTCTCTCAACAGATTGATTAAAGCAAAAAGTCAGTCCTTTTACTGTCCTTTTCTCTTTGAGGACACATTAAAAAAGCACATACAAGGATTTTTTTTCCTTTTAATCATTTGATGAGGAAAATGCCCTGCAGCAGCTTTTAGGGATGGTACTGCTGCAGTGGTTTTACAGTATTTGTTTTCAGCCATATGGAGGTGCTGTCATCCTGAGGAGATGGACCTGACGTAGAACTGTTACTCATCTATTCAACATCTGAGATTTTATAGTTGGTAAAACCTGATAATGGTTATATAGCAAATGTAAAAAATAACAAAATAGGACATTTATTCCCTTGCTCACTTAGTAGTGCATTTGCATCCTATCCCCTTTTTTATTTATTCATTCATGTATGTATTTCTTTCCCAGTTTAAAGGTAAATACTGTGAGAGTTGTCTTATAACCTGATCCAAATAGAAAGTACAGAGTTCATATAAATACTGGACAAAGAAACCAGTTCTGAGAATGAAGCATTAATGAGAACTGACAGTGAGGATTTTAAAACATATCTGGATAAAAGTCACATTTTTTTAAAAAGAATTTTACCTACACGCCGAAAATATCGAGTCATTAGATTTCACCCAGAAAATATCATGGTCACATGTTTGACTTCCTCCTTCTTGTCAACGTGCCGGTGGTCTGACTTTGAATAATTAGGTCTGTAATTGTTGTAATCCATGTCCCACCACGCTAAATAAAGGGTTTCTAAGTGATGTACAGTAACATCACCATAGCAACATTCACCTCTTATATAAACTCTAAGACTGAGTGAGAAAAATAAAATGCCACCAAATGCAAAGTTTTGTGACCTGTGTTTTTAATTAGGGGGAGAAAAAAAGCAATTTAATTTACTTTTCTCTGGTGTGTAGTGCATTCCTCTATGTGTAAATTCCTGATTACGGTACTTATCTAGATAGTACTTAATGAGCTGCCTTAGCTGCGTGGTTGCCTCTCTTATTTTCTGTCCTGTGCTAAGTCAGTTTCACGTGAGGCTATTTTATATTTATCCAGGAAAGTTGAATGTTTTTGCACCTTACTGAGACCTCATGTACAAGTTCGAGCAGTAATTGGAGTGTTAGCTTACATTTGTTAGGGCGCAGAGAGGCTAACAGGGGCAATAAGTGCATTGTAGTGTTTGAGTCCTTTGTGGTTGGAGGCAGGTGGTGAACAACAGCTGGCCTGTCACGCTGCTTTGCTCCAGTCAGAGCCCTGATCTAAAACTCCCAGCTGCCCCTTCAGTCTGCCTGGCTGCTGCCTTCGCTACTTCCCCACCGCCAACTCAGAAGTTTATTAAAACTCTAAAGTTTCCCAAGCAAGACATACTTTCTAATGATGGGGTCAATATTAACAAGTCCCTGCTCTGAAATCGAAACTCTAACTAGACATAGTTTGCTCCAAAGGCATGTAAAATACTTGCAGTCTAAAAAAATAAAAAATAAAAAAGTCTAATAGGTCACAGTAATTGCTGTAATTCTTCCATTCAGCCTAGCTTCACAGACCTCATTAAATAACTTTCTGTTGACATGCTCAGTTGGTATTTCACCAGCCGCACTGCAGCCCTGTGAGGCCAGGACAGAAAGTCGGAGTGTGTGTGGATTGATCAGTTGCTCATTATACAGATCAGAGCAGCTGCTGTAGTGTAGGTAATGCTTCTGATAGGAAAGCGCTTTGGTCAGAGGCAGACTCTGTATTTTCTGATCCAAAGGCTGCATGATATGAGAACATCCCTTGAGGGCATCCTTCTAGGCAATTTAAAAGTGCATCTAATTCCCATCTTATTACTGCCCAATGCAGCTTCACTAAAAATCACTGACTAAGCCTACCAGCCAGCTGTTAATAATATCGCTTCGCCAGTCTGTGGCTGCTTGTGGAAATATTGCCCCGACTCACCTACCTGGCAGAATCCCCAGTCGATTCAATGGCATACCCATCTGTTGTCGTGGAGCTGGGAGAAGCTGGGACGCAGTAAATCTAAACCGAGGGCTGGAAGCACGCAAGACTCTTCAACGTCATTCAAATTCAAGGCAGCGTGTGTATTCAGTCTCACAAGGCTTTCCAAAGAGAATCTGCCTGAATTTCTCTAATCAAGAGCCACTGAAATAAACTTCTTGTTGTTTGTTGTTAACTTTCAAAAGCAGTGGGCTCTGCCACTCCACCAACAAAGTATCGAGAATCCTGTCTTTTTAGGATATTGGTAAAGTTTTTCTTTCTTTTCTGTTTTCTTTTTGATACTTTTGAAGACAAATGGGACGAAACTGTGAATGCTTGCTCCTTGTTTTTTTTAGCTTATAAAAATGAAACATGCATTTATTTCCTGACTAAAAACCAACAAGCAGCGTTAAGACACTTAAAGAACTATAATTTGGATCAGATTTCATATATTTTTCCACAGCAATCAGCAAAGAGCGTACAGTGTAACTTAAAAATAAAATACCAAACTATTAATTAAACTCATCCAATTTAAGAAGACACTTCTGCCAATGACTACCTCATATTTTCTCCAAAACTCAATAACCTTGGCAACTGCTGCAAATGTTGGGCTTTTAGAAGTAAATTAATAGTTATGCTTTACTTCTTTCTCCACTGTACAGTAACAACTTAATGCCTGCTGAACCTGTAGACTAAATCAGCTAAGATCATTGAATGTCCCATTATTAAACTACTAATAAATTTAATAATGAAAGGTAAGTTTTTGTCACAGTAACAACATAAGCTTGTGCTTTGCTGATCATATGCGCTAGTTTTCTCCAGGGATTTCACCAGGGATTTATGTATTCAAAAAGACACTCTGAAATTCATTGAGAGTGAAACTTCAAAACTGATTTCAGAAAGGGTGAAATGACACAAAAACAAATTACTTTGGTGAGAGAAAGGCCTTTTGAGGTCAGGTTAAGATTGAGCAGTTATGCATGCTGAAATTGGGAAACTTCAAAAGTAAAAGAGTTTCAATACTCGGTGAAGGTCAGCCTATTTCACTTCAATTGTTTGAAACTATCTTTTTGGCTTCTTCAGTGAAAAGTCATAAGTCGGTCTGTATTGTTGATTTCAATATCTCAAGATGTCAGCTATGCTCTGAAACTCATTCTTTAGTCCATTTAGGCTTTTTTTGTTGTGTTTTGTTTATTTTTAAGAAATTTACTTGCAGATGAAAACAGAGTAAGTTCTCAGAGCTAAAAGTTGGAAATCAAACTAATTTTGTTTTCATTACTTTTCTTTGCTGATTTATAGTGCTCTCATTGTGTGAAGGTCAGACAAGTACTTTCTAGTTAGTTTGTGATCACACAGAAGTGAACATAATGAGGACCATGATTATGTCGATGCTGATGCTTGGATTAATGTTCATTTAACTAAAACATCATGCACCTCTCTAGGTGACTCAAAGATTTTGCTTTAAAGTTGCTTTCTTTCTCCCTCACATCAAATCGACACAAGAAATAAGTTTAAGTCTACTGGGGGAAAAAAGTACAGATGACAAAGAAAATGCAACACAACGTTGTATCAAAGGCCCTTAAAGTTGCTCTGCCTTTTTCAAACTCTATCAGAGGTAAGAATGTAGGTTAGCTGAGTGTCCATGCCTTTAATTGCACCTCTCATTGATTATAGAAGGGGGCTTCACTAATGAAAAAAGGTCAGCCTCTTTCTCCATCCATCACTGTCTCCCTCCACATCCTCACTTTTCTTTGAGTTTCCATTCCTCTGCTCTCCCCCTCGTTCTCAGACACACAGACGTCTGATGCCGGAGGAGGGCACGTCAATGTTATCTGCATGCAGCAGATGATGGCTTAGGGGAGACCGACTTTCAGCTGAATCACCCACCCTCCGAATAGGGTGGACCCCCACCTGCCATGCAGGAAAACAGCTCACTTATGGGTGGGCACATGACTATCTTAACCTTTGTGTCACTCCTATTGTTATTATTATTATTATCATTAAAAAAATAGCCATCTGGCATTTCATATCCAAAAAATAAATATTACTGTTAGAGTTTTAGTATTAAATGCATTTGAATTTAACCCCTTGGTCCCACTGGGAGTGAGTTTCTCAGCATTGCCTGTTCTGCTAGATTTCTGAGATTATGAGTTTACCTGAGGATTTCAAGATCAAGTGAGAATCACATTGCAGCCTACATATTTAAAGATGGATTTATTGCCATGTCCATGCTGCTGTTGTCCTTATTCAAAGGCTGGAAAATGGACCTTTCAGCTTCTAAAACAAACCTCTTCTTGTTCGTGGTTGAAATTTCTTCTGATGCCTTCACACCTGTGTCCTCCAAGGGTTAAAATAATGTCAGTTCCCACTCAAGGTATTTTTTTTAAATCAACCAGATATACCATTTTTTGAGTCTGACTTCCTGTCGGCTCGATCTGTCATGCACAAACTGACATGACTTAGCCACAGCTGAATGCTAAAATAAATTTTAGTTTTGGACAGCTTTGGACAGCTGGACAGCTCTGCTTTAGGGCTGGGTGGGACTCGGGGACATAGTCACCTCTACCTGTAGCAAGAAAAAGCAAATGCAACTGCTAACACAAAATTGTGGATTTGATGGCAAATGCAGTTTTTAAAAGGCAATTGAGCAAAAAAAAAAAAAAAAAAAAAAACTTTCCATGCAATTTTAATAAACAATTTCAGTTTCTACTAATGAAACCTAATTTGTCAGTATTGTTTTAATATAACTGAATCTACTTTGAGGTGTAATTAAAAAAGAAAGGATGAAAAAAACTAATCAGCTAATTATATGTAATGAATCCTTGTTTATAAATTAGTGACATACACCACATTAAACTGTATGTGTTGCATTAATTTACATAAAGTCACAGCTTGAAAAAAAATCACTGAAGGGATAGAAGTAAAAAGCATATTTAAAAATGAGAAACTTGGCCAAAGTGCTCTGCAAACAAATAAAATCACAATTAAAAACAATAAGCTGGTGTGGAGGAATGAAGTGTAAGACGTTGTGTTACTAACCACGAAGCAGGTGGTTTACATCATTCCAGCAGCATTACATAAACCGGTATTTGAAATGTGAGAATTTAATCTACCACGGGAATTTTCTCTGCATTCTGCAAATGAAGCATGAGTATTATCCTTTACCTAGACAAAAGCAAATAAGGGAAAAACATCCACAGGGAGCTGTTGGTGGGTCAGATCGAGGTAAATGCAAAGAAAATACTTAATAAGAACTAATGGGCTCTTTTACACACGCTCCCTTTCTGTATAATTTACCATCCATACTATCACCGCTGAAATTAGCAATGAAAATTAGTTCTACTTTTTTTCTCCATGTGTCTGCACACATACTGGCAGTGTAGTGTTGTTTTCTACTCTGTTTTCTACATTTGTAGGCTCAGTAGGGGTATGACAGAACCAGAATCGTGCTGGAAAGGCACCAAATCATATTTAGGATTATCTGTTATTCCAAGGATGGTGGGAAGATTACATGCTGGCTTATGCACTTCCCTGCTGCTACCACTGAATCCTAATGCGTTACGGTTTTTCAAAAACATGGAAACCAATTACACTATGAAGGTGCTGCTGTGAGCCACCACCTCCGTTTAGCGATGGTCACTCCAATTGAATTTCGATGGCTTCTTTTGCTCATCTTAGACCATCTGCCTCCTTTGTCCGGACAGTGTACCACAAAGTCCTAAAATGACTTTTCCCTGTCCTTTAAATGCAGATAGACTGCTTATTCTTGACCTGAGATCTCCTCAGCACTCAATAACTGCTCCACAAGCTCATGTTGAGTTATGCACTCGTGGAGCGGTTGCTTAGTCGCCACTAAATAAAAGGTCAGTGCACTACTCGCCATGCTGAACAGCAGATATAATGTTCCACAAACATCCTGTCACCAAATTGGAAGAAAAATCTTTCTTAGTGGATTTCATGATGTGGGGTTTCTTTTCCAGAATTATTTGCTAACTTCTTTAAGGGTCTGTGGGGTTATCCGGAGTTCATAAGTAATTTCTTAATATGTATGAGAGAGGACTGTTTGAGTAATTGGCAGCAAACTTAAAAGATAGGACTTTTATCCAGCTCAGTGCACATAAAAATGTCAATGCCCAGTTGATATCATCGTAGTTTCTGATTTTGAACTTGTGGTTAGGGTGGTATTTTATTGCATTAGCTCAGTGGTTTCGACTGTTGAGGCTGTGCTTAAAAAGGTTTGCAGTTCATCTGAGATCAACAAAGTGAAACCCAACAGCATCTGCAGTAACTATCAGTGACAAATGATGAGGAATGATGAAGTGGATACGTAAACCCAGATTCAAAAGTCTAACAGCTATCACAAGAAAGAAAAAAATCATGTCATGTAGTTGCTGATCCCAGGTCTGTTTGGATGTATAATTAATAGTACATGAATACCCTGCAGGTGAGTATTCTTGGCACACTTTTGCCCAGAAGCTGTAGTATAAAAGTACTTGTTCTTATAAACAAGGCATAACAAGTTGCAAAACAGATGCAGATGTAAATCAGAGAATCTGAGAAATCTCAAGTCAGAGAATTGACAACAGTCTGACATTATTTAAATGACAAAGGCAGTGTGGTTATGTTTCAGTAGAACAGCTGAGCAGGTTACCATCAGAATGTAATGGTAAAAAAATAAATCAAAAGGTATTATTTAGAACATCAAACTAATTATAAAAGGCATGCAGCATTTTATCAGCTGGTGACCAGAGTCTGACAATTTTCAGCTTGACCGGCTCTGCCAGGTGACTGGATGATCAGGCACTGAGAAATCCATTCTTTTTTTATTATTATTATTTATTTTTCTTGGCTAGTAAATCCATCACGTAGAATTCTGAGAAATCCATAAATCCATTTATGTCCACCCAGTGAATACATCTTGGCAAGGCGGGCATGCCCGAGTGGGTTTGTCCACTGTGAGTAGAATACCCAAAAATGGCAATTTGTACAACCTGTAAGGTAAATTTAAGCTGTGGAAGAACAGCCAAAACATTTGAGACAACCAATTTTATAGGATAATTTAATTGGAGTCCCTCCATTGAGTGTGCCCTGTGCGACAAAGATAGAGAAGGCAAAGGAGTTGAAACTAAAAGTTAGCGGCGTCCACAGTGGGCAGCTACTTTTTCAGTCACAATGACTTTTTTTTTTTCTTATATGTTATGACTTCAGTCTAACTTAAGAGCTGAAGCCAACCTGGAAGTAACAAAAACTGCATACAGGAGAAGCAAAAGTGCTCAAAAAGATGAGTTCTGCTCTCTCGAGGTTCTCTCTGGTAACAAAAAATGAGATGATCAACGAATGTCACAGAAAAGGCTTTGAGTTAGAATTTGTGTAGAATCACTTACCCCACCTTTAAAAATGATACCAGTGCTAAAGCTGCATAGTTTATCCACTAACAAGTTTGAAATTCCACAAACTTTACACAAACAGAATTTTAATATATTTTATATGTTGTGAAAATAAAAAGTTAATTTTGAACAGCCTTGCGTAAGTTTTAATGAGTCATAAACAGCACATGACACAAATGTTGTAGAAATCTATTTATGTTGGTGATTCTAGATGAACATGATTATTTGGAAAATATATATTGAACATCAGATTAAATCGTGTGGGTACATTTTGGAGAGGTGCACGTTTACATATGTATTTTACATTCAATTTGATGTTAAAGCTTAAATCAAACTTAATAGTGAACTCCTCTGATGTTCTGCACCGCTGTCTATTTTCGGTAAATATTATTCATTTACATTGCCATAAAATATGTCCAGTAATTACATGCAAACATAGATATTAGTTTTAAGATTTTGTGCAATTATTTGCTGCAATTCCAATCTGAATATTGTTACATTACTGTTATAAGTGCATTACTTCTCTTGATTTTTCTCCAGAATATAAAAAAGACATTACTTCTGTCAGTCACAGCCTGTTTAAACAGCCACATCATCACAACTGTTAATAAGTGAAGCTGAAAAAAAAAGATATATAAACATGTTTATCCTCTCCAGAGGTCATGCATCTCCAATAAATATTTCAGCAGTGCATTGATTACAAGTTTTTTTTTAGATATCTTTGTATTTGTAAACTTTAGTTTTGCTGCAGGGTCTCAGACAGGAATACACAGTAAATAACCTTCCCTTCATGTAACTGTAACTTATTCAAATGTTCAATTCAAATGTAAATTTATAATTTAAGGGAAGTAAACCTGGAGGTTATATTTTCTGAACAAATATGTGCCACCCTTCTTTTGCAGATGAAGAACCCACAAAGACTCGAAATGCTTTTATCCAGGAGCAGCAGTAGTTCCCCACATTGCTGCTAATGAGCAGCAACCCTTTCCCAATGAATCAAACATCCATGATCAACAAATAAGAACAAAATCAAATGGAAACTGCTCCTCCCCGGCAATAAGACACCCACTTAAGTACCATGCTGCTCAGGGCTGCAAAAATCAGGTGTTTATTTAATCAGTCCTTCTTTATTAAACCAAAGGTAATCCATCAGTTTTAATAATTAAATTGTGTATTTTTTTCATGCAAAAGTGTCCATAAGTAAGGTTTTGATATTTATCTATTTTTTTCTTATCATACATGATTGTCAACTTAAGAATGTGGATAAAAGCAGCTTTTTAAAAAAAAAAAAAAATTCCCTGTTTGTAAAATGACAAAAGTATTCTACTCTCTTACTGTGGTTGTTGAACTGTTAGTCAAGACATAACTGTGAGAGCGCTTAAATACTGATGGCTAATTAAAAGGCAAGTAACTGATTGACTGAACCATGAAAATAACCTGTTATAAAATAGCTTAATTAATCGTGGTAATAATTAGTGGCATCTTAAACAACTCTGTAAATGGTTGAAAGAAATTCAAAAATATCAGTGGCTTTGCCTGGTGAAGGCTTTGGATGGGCTTTTAACTGGAAACTAATGTGCAATTTAGTAACAAAACAGAAGCTTTTCTAGTTGGCATTTAGTATAAAAATATCAGTACTAGCTGATCTGAGAAACGTAATAGTAGCTACATTAAAGCTTGCTATGTAATTATGACATTTTTTTTAATTTGAGCTGCACTAACCACAACTTTGATTTTCTCAAAACTCGCATTCCAACTTCAATTTTTCTAAGAAGTATAATTAGCAGCATGAAGCTGCATTACTGAGAAAATGGATTTTTCTGCACACTATGATTATGCTTTACTAAGAAAACAAATGAAAAAGAAAAACACTGACTGCCCGGTTCTGATCACGAATCAGTGCATCTTTAGTTTTGATTAAATAAAAGTTATCTCTCCCAAAATTTAGGGTTTGGATTGGATTTTAAGACTAAGACTATTCAAACAAAATACATTGTCTGATTGATGGAGAGGAGGGGGTTAGAGTGGGGGGAACAAAGAATATGTGCATTAACTAATAATGCAATTATTCGAGGACTGTAGAATCATTTGGAAGAAAACTTTATCTAGTTATTTAATCCAATGGAAAATGTGTTTAAATTTTCTGAGAAAACATTAAGACATTTTTATGAATAATGCATATTTTCCTTCAAGAGAACTGGCCACATCCTAATGTGACATTTGTATTCAGCCTTTTCATCTGGACAAATTTATGGACAAAATTAAACAAGGATGTGTTTTTCTTAAAAGTTGGGGTATTGATTCGACGGACAGATGGATGGACGGATGGACAGACGGATGGACGGACGGATGGACGGACGGATAGATAGATAGATAGATAGATAGATAGATAGATAGATAGATAGATAGATAGATA
>JAOWBL010002731.1:0-13234 GCA_028564865.1 Zenarchopterus dispar | reverse complement strand
TCTCTCTCTCTCTCTCTCTCTCTCTCTCTCTCTCTCTCTCTCTCTCTCTCTCTCTCTCTCTCTCTCTCTCTCTCACAGAAAAGAGAATGGTAAACAAAGAAAACATACCTCACAGCCTGCTGCAATCATGACATAAACCAAACCTTTCATCTTATCTTTTTTATTGCTTTTTTTCCATTCTTTGATTTTTTTTTCAAGGTCTGCATTTTTTTCCACTTCTCTTTGAGTTTGATTTTAACACTGTAAGACAGCAACAACACACATTAATGCAGGTTTCCTCTCATAAACCTGTACATTAGTCTAGATATGTCTCCGTTTTTGCAGAGATCTGTAAATAAGATTCATTGTTACGTCAATGTGTCTGCTTAATGCGGTTTTGATTTCATTCATTTCTTTTAGTGTTACAGATACCACATGTAACATCCCAATGAAAACTAATGACAATAAACAAATGTGAAATACAATTTAAAAAATTAAACTAAATCATGTTCAATTAATAGTGCACCTTCTGTATAATAAACTTTTTCAAACAAAGTTTACAGGGAGGCAATATGTTTTGATTTACTTCAGTATCTTCAGATATTAGAAGTTTTCATGACAAAACCCAATTCGCTTCCTTGGATCAACATACATTAGTATTTTATGTCTCTGCTTAAACTATTGTTTTTAATTTAATTCCTTTTATTTCTTTTGTAATTTTTATTTTTTTCTGTAAGGTGACCTTGGGTCTAGAAAGATGCCAATAAATGTAATGTATTATAATGATTATTGTACTCTGAAACTGGGGACTCCTTGAGGAACTGAGCTTTCCAAAACATTTTTTTCCAAATGAAATCCCTAAAATGCCATAAGACCTCTCTGTGATAGCTCTTCAGCAGCCTCGCCTTGCCTGTCCACCCACAGATCTGTTTTATAACTCCTGGAAGTGAACTGTGGGTCACCCACAACTCAGTTCCTCAAACACATTCATGAATAGCAGCGATCTGCTGTTTGTATGTTTGTATCCCACAGAATGAGAAAGATCGATGTGTTAAGATGCTCTGAGAGCGTGGCTGGACAGCAAAGTGGAAGGGGTAAAATGTCCAACATGTTTGATGGGTTAGGAAGTGAACAACACACGCAGGTGTGAATTTGACAGCTAAAATACAATATGTCCACATATTGATTTGGTTATTAGTCTCTGTGTTGAATCGTGGTGCACTGGTGACCTGTTTAGGGTGAATGTACCCCACCACCCACACTGCAACCCTGAACAGGATACAGGTATTGAAAAAAGGTACTCTTCAACTCCCATCTAAAATGCATCAACATTTTCAAAAGGTTAACCTCCAAGACTAAGACTCCAACGTTGATGTGTAATTTTTGTTGCACATAATAAAACACTTGGCTTGCTTTTAACCTCCTACAACTAGTCTTCCACACAGTTTGTTACACAATTCAGCTTCTGCTCCATGCATCATTGAATTCATTCAATTCTAACTTTACAAAGGATGAACCAGTAATATGTGCATTTTTTAAAATCTCTTTCATTCATCTATCTTCATTCAGGTGCTCTGCACGTCTCTGCATCTGTAATTGGTAATGCACGACTCCCTCTACTGCCTCTGCACACTTTTAGCAGTAATGGCTTCTAGGACTTTTTGTCCTCCCTTAATGAGAATGTGCTCAGTTTTTTCTTTTTTTTTACCATTCACTTTATATGAGAGGAAGCGAAGTGTTGAAATAAATTAATTACATAAGAAGGGTGAATGTGCGGTGGCTTGTCTGTCTCTAAAAATCAGAGAGGTACAATAATGTTGCAGAATATTGAAACGCCCAAGCTGAAAAGATAGTGGGTGGCACTGCAAATAAATGACATCAATTGTCAGCAGCATCACAGACCTTTTTCTCACAGCTCCTTTCATAGGATGCTTTTGTTTAAATGGCTCAGACTCAGCCCATTCCTTGTTCTCACATCGTCATTTACTTCTTAAACAAAATTTCATTCAATGTCACTCAATGTCACTTTGCCTTTTCACCTCTAGTCTGTTCAAACCCTCTTCTTTTTCCTTGTTTTTTTCTCTTTAGAAAAATGAAATGAAAGCACTGATACTTGTGAAACTTATAAGAGGCTCAGCATGGGCACAAGAAATGAGAGTGGGTACTTGAGAGAGGTCCAGAGATAATAAAGAGGTCCATGGTAAAAGGATCGGTTACTAATCCTCTGAACTCACTTGAGTTGTGATTGGTAGTCTGGAGAGGGGGAGGGAGGGGGGCTTGATCTTTAATTAGTTATTGTATTTTATTTAATTAAAATACCCAAGCGCAACAAAACTTTAAGATGTTGCATGTTTACACCCATCATCCCTTATTGTACGTGTTTGTCACAAAAATATTTTCTCAAACTTTTTTTTGTGCTATACAAATACATTTTAATAATAGTTTATTATTACAAATAAGTATGAATACTGAGAAGAAGCTCTAGTCTTGTAAAGCCCTCCATTTCCACAACACATAGTTTTATAATCATTTGAAAGATTATTTTATTTCAATTATCTGAAATATTATTTTGTTTCAATGCACTGCATTCCCTTCATTGAAGGGAATGCAGTGCATTGGGAAAGTTTATTAAGGGAAATGATAAACTTTGTTAGCTTGAACACTCATTTTGCAGTGGTTAATATTAGTATTTAGCTAAATGTGCAGCTGCAAGTCTGCAAGCTTTCTAGTCCTTTGAAACACAATTTTGTTTCAGACATGCACTGGTTTACACTTGTTTTTGGTCTGCATATATTTTAATGGTTAGTACCATGATTTGTTAAAACCTTTATCGAAGGGATACACACACAGATTATATATATATATATATATATATATATATATATATATATATATATATATATATATATATATATATTTATATATGCTTAATCTGGTTTACTTCATCCTATTTCTCTTCTGCAGATGTGGAATGGTGTCGTATTGAACGCAGGACTTTCGCTGTTGTCATCGTAGGCCTGGACTGGTCACTTGGGAACTATGTGCTGATTGGAATGTCTTACTGTGTGAATGAGTGGCGGATGCTCATTCTGGCAGTGAGCTCACCCCTGATTGCAGCCATTTTCATTTGGAGGTATTAAAGTTGACTTTTTGTAACTGAAATTTGGTTGATGTTGATGAGATGCAAGGTTCACCATGTGGAACACTTCAGGTGGCTTCCAGAGTCTGCAAGGTGGCTTTTGGCAAACGGTAAGGTGGATGCTGCCCATCATTACATCGTGAAATGTGCAAAGATGAATGACAGATCCAAATACGTCACCGCTATCACTCCAGTGGTAAATTTTTTATTTATTTTTCACTTCAATATAGTGAGCTGTAAGATTGTTGATATTGCTATTTGACATTTTTTGTCCTGCTTTCTCACAGGCATTACTGGACTACTTAGAAGATGAAACAAGAGATAAGAAGTACACTGTCACTGATCTGTTCAGGACCCCAAATATAAGAAAACTCGCAATATGCTCAGGGATTGTGTGGTAAGTAATGAGGGGAAAGAATGGCTCAACAGTTTTGAAAGTGTGTTTTTAATATCCTGCTAAAAATAACATGAAGGTAGTTAAATATGTAGTTATAGTAGTCATAGCGATGCATATATATACACTGATATATACACAGCACAAGAGCAAGCCTTGAGCACAAGAGTGGTCGAGGCCAGAGTCTACTACACCAGACAAGACTCCAGCTCTGGAATATGCCACCTGGCCCATGGTGACACTACCTGTGTCACTACGGGCCTTTAAGGGTTAACACCAAACTCAAAGGAAGAAATACACTGAGTGAAACCTTCAGAACTGTTATTGTACCGTTTGAATTGACAAGTCATCCCCAGACAGTTTGAATTATTTTTTTTCCACCTCTATTTTCTAGGTTTGGAGTGGCATTTACATATTATGGGATAAGTCTGAATATCATGGGCTTTGGAGTAAACCCTTACCTGACACAATTTATATTTTCATCCATTGAAATTCCGATAAAGATTGGAATTTATTTCTTCGTGGAGAAGTTGGGTAGGAGACATTGCGAGATGGGAGCCCTGCTATTCACTGGTCTCTGTCTCTTCACAAACATTTTTGTTCCAAAAGGTAACCTTTTCTGTTATTTGCTACATCAAACAAATACATTTTATTGGACTTTCAGACTTTTTTAAATTTTCACAACAGATAAGTGGCTCCTACGTACCTTTGTGGCAATTCTTGGAAAATGCACATCAGAGGCGTCGTTCACGATAATGTACCTCTACACGACTGAACTCTATCCTACAGTAGTGCGGTTAGTCAACAAGAGAACCATAATGACCTTTCACCTGGCTGTGACTACTTGCATTGCAAGTTTCAATTAATTCATTACTCAATTTCTTTCTCATTTCAGACAAAACGGTTTAGGCTACAGCTCATTTCTCGCACGGCTGGGGGTGTCCATTTCTCCGCTCATCGTGCTACTGGAGGATGTGTGGCGTTTCCTCCCTGCTGCCACTTACTGTGCGGTGGTGGTTTGTGCCGGTTTAGTTGCTTCTCTCCTGCCTGAAACATTAAACACTCGACTGCCAGAGTTCATCGAAGACATTGAGAAACCCAGGTAAAATGGACACAGTCTGAGAGGAACATGGCATGTTATGCAATATTAAATCTACAGTAAAGGATAAGCCAAACAATGATCCTCACCACTAAAGATTAATCCAGCCAGAAGCTACAGTTTCAGCTCAGTAAAGTTTATACAATACGTTTTTTAAATTATTTACATATTTCAATCATTTGCGTGTCTTAAAAATGAAGCTTTATGTGTATTACAGGAGAGGATCAACCGAGGAGGAGGAGGTCCAGTAGCAGCCAAATGGACCCATATGCAAATCTTTTTTTTTTTTTTCTAAAAAAGGAAACACAGTGGACTTTGCAATTAGAATTATACTCTGTTTACAATCATTAACCTTGTTCATACCCAAATAAACTTTTAAAACCTAAATGTGTGAGTCTGTGGTAAACTGGACTGAGGCAGCACCTGGTGGCACATTTACTTGTCATATGCTGCGACAGTGCAGGGTGTATGGGCATTTAGTTGTCCAGTGATGACTGGCAATCTGCAAAGAGCCTGTTATTGATAACAAATAAATGGAGGGATTGTTGTCATTCCCCTGTTTGTCTCCCCACTGGTGTGAGCACAAGGTATGTGAATGCAATACCTGACAAAACACAGAAATATGTTGTAATAAAAACAAATGATTCTAAAAGACTATCTAAGAGATCAGATCAAATGAATGAAAATGGATTTTACATGTGTTTTAATGAAGATAAAGATGCAATAAACTGAAAAGAGTTTATGCTGCAATAATGCAATATAATTTTTAATAAATGCGAAAATGTTAGCACCTAAAACATTAGTTTCATGTTTTGGTTTAAGCCCCAAAGCTGAGAGAAATCTTAATAGTCTGTAAAAACCCATCAAGCAATCCATCACTGACATTTTTTTTTTGCCAAAATGTCAATATTTTACTTATAACAAGTGCAAAATAAATAGAAAGTGTGCATAAGATAGTGTAGAAAGTTTCTCATAGAGCATATCTGCTTTCCAGTTTAAAAGACTCTGTGGCAAAAGTATTTTTAATTTGCACCAAATCACTGAGTGTAATAGTTAAAATTCAATTTAAAATACAAAAATGCTTCATCAATTCTGAAAGGAATTAGATTTTTTTTTAGTTAAATCAAATTTAATTCATTAATTAACTTTGTTCTTTATTTCAGAAACAAAACCAACAGAAAAACAAATGAAACTGATCAGCTCCTCAGTTTTGGCTTTTGACTTGATGGAGGAATAAATTATGAATAAAGTGAAAATCTTGGGATGTGTACAATACAGGAAAAATTGTCAGGTATAGAGATTAAAAATGTAATTTCATTATTATTATCATTATATTACATTCAATTTTGTGTGTGTGTGCCCTTCATGAGGCATGCTTAGAAGGGGACAGACCTATGATAACACTAGTAATCCAAGTCACATTCATTCACATAGTTGTTTTTCTGCTAGTGGATTACACAAAATAGGTTAAATGGTCAAGAAGGAAAGACTTCTTGACATGTCACAGTTTTTATTACTGACAACAACCAGGGATGTCCTCTACTGATATTGTTAAGAATAGGACACATCTGTCAAAACATGCTTGCAAGTGAATGGAGAATTAGATGATTTTAACAAGTACACTTCATCTAATGTAAGTGCTATAAAGTGTTGAAAAGTTGATAATTGCAACAACATGGTTTTTTTTTCTGACATTTGTGATCCACGGAACCTCACTTGAATCTAGTTCCCTGCTGCAGATGCAACCTCAGAATTCATTATTAAAAAATAATAATAAAGAAAAAGACACCACAATCTGCTGCCAGACAGTTAACTCCTATTTCTCGGTACCAGATGAGTGGTTCTTTAAGTTGGGTCTGAAGTGGAGTGGCCAACCACGTGAATGATATTGAATCATACCTAAAGAGTATGATTCAGCCTTCTAGGGTTGAATCATCCAAAATCTTGTAATAAACTCTCATGTCACAGCTACATCAAGGTTTAGGAATAGCCTTCACTAAGTCCTAATGTCAGCAGTCGTGATTGCATGAAAAATTGGGCTGAAAAATCAGAACCATGTTAGGAAAGTTATGGATTTTACTTAATTCCTCAATAACTGTGAAGACTTCTGGGTAAGCACCGACCAGAATTCTCCCAGAAGGTTGTTAGTGGCTATGTTGGTGCAAAGAAACTTTTTAAACTGATGTTATGTGTTTTCAGCAAATGTATGCTTTTATAATCTTGGCTTTTTGTTAATTTCAGAAAATTCACAACAAGTATAAGTGTGGACACCAACCTGTTTTGAGTTTTTACTCTTTTTTTGCATTAAATATATGTTCTAAAATCCCTGTGGCAGAGAAAAAGAAGAGTTTGAAAAAATTTGTGAAATCCATAAACTGCCACGATATTTATGTTCACAATGAGCTGTTTGTGTAAACCTCCAACAGAAAGTCCACTGAAACTTTCAAATGTTCCGATTAACTTTGCTCCACGAACATATAACTTTTAAACATTGGACAATGCTAACATCCTCAGCATTAAGTGAAAATTAAGCTGATTGTTTTTGTGGCATGCAGAGGATCAGTGATGCTGATGAAAGTCCAACCACTCTTCTGTTTCCTACTCTGGTTTTATCCTGCTCGGGTTTGCAGAACTGTCGGCGACAGGCAGAGGTCCATCCTCTCCAGGTCACTGGTCTTGCTGTGAAGCTGCTCACCGCTGCTTCTGTCTGTCACAATCTTTAGAAGTTATTTATTGAAAAAAAATCTGACTTTCCAGGTTACAGTTGAGTGAGCACAGTTTTCTGTGGGCATTGCACCATTACATATTTAACATTCTCTCAAAATCACTGACCATTAACCAGCGGTGTCTAACTAAAGGAAAAAGACCTGCATCTCGGTTTCTCCCCTGCTTCACGCTGAGCTCTGTCGCTGTCAACTGCGGCATCATATGTTAGCAAAATGAAGTTTGAGAATGTGCTGGCAGAGATCAATGGCTTTGGGAGTTTCCAGTTGAGGACAATTTTCTTATTGATAATTCCTCGTATGACTTTGCCGTTTCACTTCCTACTGAATAATTTCATTGCAGCTGTTCCCTCTCACCACTGCAACGTGAGCTCTCTGGATGATGGGGAGATTTTCAGGAATCTATCTCAAGAAGACAAGCTCGTTGTTAGTATTCCCTATCAGCCGGATGGGAGTCCAAGCTCCTGCCAGATGTTTGCAGAGCCTCAGTATCACCTGCTTTTTAACGCTACCAACAGCACTGATGTACCCACGATACCATGCAAGAGTGGCTGGTTGTACGACAACAGCACATTCAGGTCCACTCTGGCCACAGAGGTGAGTTCTCTGGATGCATTTGATGCACGTGGCCACCGGTTTTATCCCTCACATTTTCTGTTGCTTGTGTTTGCTTCGTAGTGGGATCTGGTTTGTGATAAGAAAAGCGTGAACAGAGCGACAGCTACCATCTTCTTCATGGGGGTCATGGTTGGAGCAGCAGTATTTGGCTATCTGAGTGACAGGTCTTGATGTCTTTTACCTCTCAAATCAGACACCAGTCGGGATTTCCACCACTTCATTTTCATCTCCTTATATTTCTAAACAGATTTTTAAAATGCAGTTAAATGCACTGAAAATAATTTACTAAAATAATTTTTCATACCTATACTTAGTCTTTGCTGCTATTTTTAGCATTTGATTTGGACATCTGTTTGGTTATTAGTAAGTATTAATATCTTATCATAAATAAATGTAAAAAAGAAAACATTTCCTGCAAGGGATGGCTTATGTGTAAGAATTTTTTTTTTTTTTTTTACAAATGTCTTGTAAAATATTCCTTCACCGTGCAGGCTCTTGTCTGCTTGAAATTTACATCTACCAAAGAGAAATCTCTTTCTATTTTTTCCAAAGTTCATACTTTTATATCAAAAAGTGCCATAACGCAAAATGAAATTGCCTAGCACAGTGTCAGTGATTGACTTTCAACATACAAATCAAAACTTCTGACTGAACTTAACTTTTTTTAAGTGATGTATTTTTATGGAATCTGCTCTGTAACTTTTATTATTATTATTATTATTTTTAGGTTTGGTCGCAAAACATCCCTCCTGGTGTCCTACATAGCAACCACCATCTTTGCTTTTGCAAGTGCCTTCTCATCTAGTTTTTCCATGTTTGCTGCCATGAGGTTTTTAACTGGACTGGGAATTTCTGGAATAAGTATCGTCTCCATGGTCCTCTGTGAGTTAACTGTCATACTCTCCTTCATTTTTGCAGTTTTCAGAAAATGAATATTGGTTCAGTGGAAGGTGATATACCCTTTGAAGAGTTTCCAGACTGGAATAGACATAAGCAACTCGTGGTATTTTTTTTTCTTCTCCAGTGAAACATCATCCTGAGTTTTATAGTTAACCCTACAGATATCGGTAGCTGTAAAGTCAGATCCTGGAAAGAACCTTGGTGCCTGCATACAATTTACATTTGATCATTTTTCTGTCACCTTTCTTCCCAATTTGTCCATTATTTAGTCTTTCTTCCCAAGTCTAAATAACGGACATCTTTACAGCCAGTCAAAATAAGCGCTTTTGTCTCCATCACCCAGCCTTACTTGCTGGCTCCTGCTCTGCATACTGGCGCACTCTGCAGCATGTCATGACTCGTTTTGCAAACTTTAGATCAACAAAAGAACCATTGTAACAAGATGTTTCTTTTTTGGTAGTAAAAGTAATATTATTAGTGAAATTATATTAGTCACACTAATGGTTACTGGAAGAAAGTAATATAATTAACAGTAACACCTTCCTTCTCAATAATGGAGCTCAACCAGCATTTATTTGTGAAGCTCCATATGAGCCAAAAGTAAAATATGGGCTCCATGGGCTCCATGGTGGATTCTGAGTAGGATCCACCTCCAAATTTTGAGTGGAGCCCTACAAGCTAATTATCTTATATGGGGTATAGATCACTAAAACTAAATAGGGGCCCACATAATTTGCCCTTTTGCTTAGTCCATGGCCATTTCCTACACTTGTATCGCTAATCAGTCCTATAATTTAAATACGCATAGGTTCCCCATATGAGGCCCACAATAACACAGAAACCAAATGGACTCCATGTTATTTGCAGGCTTCAAGCCAAAGCCCACTCTGTACCCAAGTCATGTATGTACATGACGAGATAAAATTTCAAACTGAGTGAAAAACTGTGGCAGCACATTAGCGGAGCCTCTTACATGAATGTCTGCAAATCAAAATCAGCTGAAAGATCATTTCCAAGAGAAGTGAGGGACTGGAGACTTCAATCAGGTGGTTCTGCAGTTTAGCTTAAAGTGATTTCAGACTAGACAACTTTCAGCATGGACAGACTGTTGGGTTGTTGAGGATGTACAACTTGCTGCATTTTAATCATACAACACAATCTAAAAGCTTGGTTTTCTCTGTTTATCAAAATTTGTCAAACTAAAGAAACATGAGAAATGTCAGCGAAGATGTCCTGAAACCACAGGCGAAACAAGAGATGCTTAGTTGAAAATGGACCAGAAGAGCAAATAGCTTAAGCCGACCTTTGTCATTGTTGTATGCGATATTATTTTCTCCTCCTTACTTCGCTGGATCCCCTTCCTCACGGTGACCTCACTCCATACTTTGTCCTTTCACTGGCTGTACCTCAGATCTGCAGACAAGCTCTGATATTTCACATGCTACATATTCTTTCTTGTGTCAGGGATAGATCTGCAACCTGTCAGAGGGTCTCTTTGATGTCTCTTTAAGTACTTCACACATAATGACTGAGCACCAACTGACAAACACCAATTCCTTGCAAATTTTTCTCCAGTCAAGGGTTTTTGTTGGTGAAATTGGTGACTTGCAATTTGGGTTTAAACTCCTTTATCGTGCAGGTAATTTTAGATTTGCTCCTCATAGGTGTTGAATGGGTGGACATCAAGCATCGAACTTATGTGGGTGTTTTGGTCAGCTTGGACTGGAGTGTCTCAACTGTTATACTTCCTGGTATTGCCTATTTTGTGAATGACTGGAGGCACCTGGTTGCTGCTGTGACCACCCCGCTGTTTGTTGCTATGATCACCTGGCGGTAAGGACAAACAACCGTGCAATTTCCTCCTAAATTTACTTTACGATTTACAGTTTTTTCTGAATCTTGTTGAAAGGTATTTCACAACATGCTTTACAAAAATGTCCCCTTTCGTCACAGATGGCTCCCTGAGTCTGCTAGATGGCTGATAAGTAACGGTAAAGTGAACAGTGCACATTTTTACCTTCAACAATGTGCACAAGTCAACCACAGAGAGGAGTTCATGGCTGACTTAAAGCCTGAGGTACAACATTTCACTCATTTGTCGACCTTGAAAAGCACCAAATCTCCTCTTTCTGATCAAAGTTTCCCTTATTTTCTCCAGGTTCTGTCAAAAGTCATACTACTAGAGGATGAAAATAGGAAATATTCCTTTCTGGACCTTGTGAGAACTCCCAGAATGAGAAAACTGGCTCTCCTTACTGGCATTGTTTGGTAACTATGTCCCTAAGATTTCTGAAACGTAATCTAATATATAACACAAGTATTGTTGCCATAGTTACATGCAGTTTCCTTACATATTAAATCTTTCTACATACACGTGTGCTGATCTAAAAATAGCTTCTCTCTCTTTTTTTTTTTTTGTATTCCTAACTTTTCTCATCCTGGATAGGTTTGGAGTTGCCTGCACATATTATGGAATCAGTCTGAATGTCCGCGGGTTTGGCGTGAGCATTTACCTCACACAGTTCATCTACGGCGTGACAGAAGTTCCTGCAAAAATCTTCATCCTTTTATCTTTGAACAAAATTGGTCGAAGGTTGACTCAGGTTGGAACGCTCTGTCTGACAGGACTGTGCATATTCTGCAACTTTTTTATCCCCCCAGGTAAATGATTATTTCAGGTTTGTATTTCTTAGAATGAGCAACATTACAGACAACTGATAAAGCCTTGTCTTGCCAGATCAGTGGGCCGCAAAGACAGCTGTGGGAAGTTTGGGCAAGATGTTCTCTGAAGCATCATTTACAACTGTATTCTTGTACACAACAGAGCTTTACCCAACTGTCATGAGGTCACAAAAACACATCACTCACTTGCTTCTACGATGCATATGTAAACAGCGTCTAACCAAGACATATGGATGCTTTCCAAAACAATTCCCAAGAGTGGAACAAGTCGAGTGAACAGCTGTTGTGTTCTTTTGCTACACAGGCAAAACGGATTAGGCTACAGCTCCTTCATGGGCCGTATAGGTGTTTCTGTGTCTCCGTTGATGATGATGCTTGAAGAAGTGTGGGTCCATCTGCCAAATATTATTTTCACTCTGGTGGCGTTAACCGCAGGACTGTCAGCTTCTTTCCTCCCTGAAACCCGAAACGTCCGTCTGCCAGAAACCATTGAGGACGTGGAACGGACAAGGTATAATCTCACCACGGCAGGAATGCTACAGAAAGACAAAACATCACAAAAAGAGGGTTTGGGGGGTTTTTTGTGTGTGTGTATGTATATATTTTAATGGTTAGTACCATGATTTGGCAAAACCTTTATCCAAGCAACATCTAAAAAAATCCAACACAGTGGCCCAAGAGGACTGGAATTGAGAAACACTGAATTAATGCATCAAAAACAGTTTTTAAAAACTGAAATAGAAAATAAACTATTTAAATCAAAGAATACACATGGATTCGGAAATATAAAAGGAAATAAAGAAAAAAAAAGATTTTTTCCTCAAATATTTATTTTATACAGTGTTATTTCTTTTTAATATTTCCTCTTTTTCCCTAAACATTGCTGGTTTTCTTTTCCTACTTGTTTAGGTTTACATTTATATCCTTTAATAATTCTTGGTTACACTTTCCTTTCCTCATGAATGATCTTTTTCATGAATGTTTTTTTTGTTTGTTTGTTTGTTTTTGTAGCATCAATTTAAAATATGTCCAAATTCTCATTGAACACTACAATTTAAACAAGAACATATGACTGTTTTCTTTTGCAGAAGACGATCGGTCAGCGCCTCTGATGAGACGCAAACAAAGGAGTTGCAGTGAGAGGTTCCAGTGTGGGATTATGTCTGGAATTACCAGCAACAGTGGCAAAAAGTATCTGCCACATCTAGCCAACATAAAAATGTTTGACTGGGGTCTCATTTGTCTTCCCATGCCACATGTTTGTCCACTCCACTGTCTTTTCCAACCCTGTGTTTGGTTTTCACCACCTCCTATGCCCAATATCTAGATATTTGACAGAAAATATGATGCTCATCAGATTTACAATACTCTGCTTTGTTGTTTAGTAAAATGACTGGTGGTTCAAAGAAACACAGAAAGACACTTTTTTTTTTTTGCAAAGTCCAAAAGTAATTTAACTCTTGTCATCATAGTTTTAGAGACATTACTCTTTTTAATTTGCATATCATTAATGTTACATTATTTAAACCCATCTGCAATCCAGTCTGAAATTATTGGAATGCCTACAATTTGCAGGTAAAGAACTAAATAAAACAACATACACTCTTAAAATTAAGAACCACATGTGAGATGGCCCTGTTATATTTGTTCTGTTTTATGTCTCAGTGTTGATGGAAGAATGAGTTTGTATTTTACTCTAA
>JAOWBL010002730.1:0-13234 GCA_028564865.1 Zenarchopterus dispar | reverse complement strand
CTGGCTTGTTTGTCCTCCTCAGCTAGAGATTCCTCCAGCTCCACATTACATCGTTACTATCTTAACATCACAACACGAATAAGTGAGTCGAGTTATGTTGGAGGTCCGCTCATGTGTCAGGTATGTACGAAGGAGGGCGCAGCTTGAAAATGTTATATTGTATAGTCACAGTATAACAAAGAACAAAGTCTTATCTGTGGATAATTAGAGCATCATGCCATGTGGAATAATAATATCACTATATATAAATTACAGGGTATTTACCAAAAAAAAACACAATGTTGACTGACCAGATCAAAACAAAACTTTTTAGATAGGGTTTCAATTAAGTGACCCACATAAAAAAAATTGGTAGAGACGAAAGAAAATGTTGCTATGAACAAATGGAAGAGCTGGAGTCAAAACTGTAGATAAAACACAAGAAGGTATAATTAGTACTGGAAATGTTTCAAAACTCTGGGTAAAAAATATTAAAGAAGTTCAGACTGATTATGTTTCTATATTGATTATGTTCAGGTCTTCTGAATAAAACCCGTTTGAATTTGGATGTTAAGCTCTCTAATGCTGTGCCTTTTGTAGCTCACACATGAATTATATAGAATTGCTCATTTGTATTGGGATAAATCTTTTTTTTAAATGCCAGAGTTAAATGCTAACAATACAGCCAGGAGGGGTTCAGTACAGAGTTGTGCCTCATGTGTTATTTTATTTTATTGGGATGATCCACATATCTACACAGTCATTACAAAGCACAAACAGGCTTTAATTAACAGCTCAAGATGGCTCCCAGCAAAGTGTGTAAAATTGGTTAAAAACCAACAAATTGTCTTGAGAGAGACTGAATATATTTTTAAAACTCCTGGAGTGAGTCACACCAGCCGATATGCCTGCTGATGTGTCAGATCACACCTGTAATCCACATGGAGGTTGATTTGAAGCCGCTCATCTGTTAAGTCTCACGCTGGCTGGACCTTCCAGGCTGACAGATGGACATATACGCAGCTGCCAATGTGCTTAAAATGCCTTTTGTGGTGGTGCTGCTACTGCTCCAGGACAGTCGGGTAAACAAACACACGGTTCGAACAATGGCAAAGTTGGTGGCTGAGATAGTGCTGCCCCCAACAGATGAACATAAAGAAAACTACACTTTCTACAAGAGATTGAGAGAATATGGGGTAAAAACAAGGTGGTTCAATCTAAAAAAAAATGTATTAATAGATACAAAAGAAATGTCTACTTTTTGAACCTAAACTCCCTCACGAAGTACTCTTTTCTTTGATACAGCTTATTGCATTTTGGGTCTCGTCTGTCAAAATAAACAGCCGTCTGTACTCCTCCACCTTTTCTCACATGATGGAGATGGTGTTCCACATGTTCCCTTGTCCTAATAAAATCCACATTTATTTTCTTTGTCTCGTTCGTTTTCGAGATGAAAGGACTGTGCACAAACCACGTCACAGAGTGGTACACCAGTTCTCTGTTCTCAGTCCACCCTCGGTTGTACTGGAGGTCTCAAGTCTTCAGAGTAGAGGAAGACTGAAAAAAATTCAATCTCATGTGTTACTTTTTTTTCTGCTAATTATCCCCTCAGATAAGATAACCCTTTGGTCTGTCTGGGGAGTGGTAGTCTAGTGGTTACAGAGGTGGGTTTGGGTATGGAGGATCCCGTGGCTAACAAAGGTGAGATACTGTGGGCCCCTGAGCAAAGCCCTTAACTGCTCCCTGGGCGCTGTATCAGCAGCTGCTCACTGCTCCTGGTGTAACTGGTGATGGGTTAAAAGCAGAAGACAAATTTCAGTGTGTTTTGTAAGATATGTACTGACAAAAACAAGGATTATCTATCTATAAATTATGGTCTCTTTGTCAGGTAGCCAATAATCCAGGTAATTGCAGAAGCATCCAACTGTGTTTTCTGGAGTTACTGCACATCTGTTTGGCTGAATCACGTTAAATGAACTGAAGAAATAAAGGAAAATGTACTCACGGTGCTGGCAGTTCTGTCTAGATGAGATGTGGCTCAGTGATTAGGGTAAAAGGATGTCATATTCAGCTGCAAACTGCAGCGAGTCCTGAAAAGTGCTTACTTGATTACTAAGATGATCCAAAAATAGTCTCTCCAGGATGTTAGTGTGACACCCGCCCTCAGTGACTATGGACCAGATTTTCTAACTTTGGAGAGGTTCTGTAGAATCCCACATAGTTGCTTCGCAGAGCTTTCAGGACTCTGGAGCTAAAAACATCTGGACCTGCAGCCTTGTGCTGCTTAAGTCTAATCACCTTTGTCTTTACCTGAGTACTGAAGACAGACAGCTGGGAGGAGGACACAGACATCATCTGTTGCCTCAAAGCTACCTGGGAAGCTCTCTTCTGCTTCCCGTGACTATTTTCTCATAGCTCCTGTGGTCACAGGTTGCTTCTGAACAGCTGATGGGGGGGAACTAAACCAGAATAAGGTCCACTTCTGCAACGGATCTGTTAATATTTGCACAGAATGAATTAATTATGATTTTTTTTTTCCTGATGGAGAAAACTACTGGAAACTTGGAAGTGTAGAGGAGAAAGAGAGCCCTGCTGATGTCTTCAAAAATCATAGCGAATGGACTGTTTTGTTTCTAGTCGGTGGCAACAACTGAGCAGATGACATTACACACATAGTTGGCAGCATCTGATGGTGAAATATACACCCATTTCACACAGCTGAGTGGATAAAAACTCAGAGATTAACATCTGACCTGAAGGGACACTTCTTCACGGTCCCATCTCCCAGATTCGACTATTTGTTGTTAAAAAGTTTATGTTTGTCATTCATCTTTTGCCTATATATCTAGTCTACATATCTAGATGGGCTGAGGACTTAAGAATATGCTCCTGCAGCTATGCTTTTGTTAAACATATAATATTCAAGAAACTCCTGCTGTGTCCTTGTCAGTGCTAAAAGCTTGTACATTTTATTTTTCAGTGATCTCAAATTCGCCATGATGACAGATGAAAGAAAAAAAAATGGCATAAATTCATTCTTCCTCTTTCACTCAACTTCCTGGGCATTAAGGATCTCATTTTGGACATTACTGGGCGTTTTAAAACATGCTTTCTGTTGGCATAGTTACTTCTCATAACTGATTTTAAAAAGTGCCAGGAGTACTTGGAGAAATTGCTGCAGTGGCAAGTCTACCAAAGTGGAGAAAAACTCCCTCAAAATCAGTGATTTAACGGAAAAAAAGTGTACAAAGACTTACAAAGACATAATATGGGAAGAAACTGAATAGATATAAAGAAACATTATAGTATAGTGATAGAATTCATTCATATGTATTTGCTGGCTAAACTGCTTCTAAAAAAATAAATAAATAAATAAAAATAAGGAGCTATTTCAGTAGTGGGGCTATTTCATGCCAATCAAAGCCTGAATGTTTAGTGTGGGGAGGATTATGGGGGTTGAAAATGTGATGCTTACATCCAGCAGAACAAAGCGGAGGTCTGTGAATGGGAGAAATATGAAAGCTGTCACCTAGCAAGCAGAGCTGCATAATAGTGCCACTCGGACTGGCAGATAGCACAATAAGGCTGTTGACACCGTCACAGTTACATCTGTAACATATACTGTGACATGAGCAGCAGTAGTAAGTCTGCAGGGATTTATGGTGGCTTCTTTTCACACGTCGACATATATATATATATACATGCAAATATTCAACGCTTTGACTGTATTAATTCTGTTAAGCAAGCAAATGTTGAGTACTGCATGTATTTATCACCATGTATTGGGACACTAAGTGCAAAACATGTTAAAACAATTATTATTAGTCTTTTAAGAGTCTAGAAAATCAATACTTCTGTCACATGTGACAATACACTTCCTGACTTAAACTATCTCACTATATCTCTACATGAACCAACAGAGGATTAAAATCCAACTCAGAGAAGGCCAACTGTAATTGTGCTGTAATTTAAGACCCTACAGTTTAAAAAAAAATATCCCCAAGAGCTAAAACCATCATTATGGTAACCATATCCATCTTTTTAGCTCTATTAAAACACAGTCACTGTCCTGGTGGTCCCCTTATTATGACAAATACATGTGCACTTCTTGATTTCTGTCCTGAGGCGAATCAGCATAAAGCAGGGTAGAGAAAATGCAAATTGGCCACTATTATGCTCATGCTCATAAGCCATTTGCACATGTGTAATGGTGTCACCGTAGATCTGAATGGATTTTTAATGTGTTCTCAGGACAATCCCACAGGAGTGGGGTGAAAAAAAAGCAGGTGCTATTAATCGTGCGCGCAAGCTGCAAGCACAGTTGAAAAGTTACACAAGGACACAAACAACAATCCCATTTGTGCCTGCAGTGACTTGGAGGAGCTGCGTGGGCAAAAGAGCTTCACATTTCAGGCCTGAATCACTCTGCCAATGTGTATGATTTGATATCAGCTGTCAGGAGATTTTCAAGCTCAAGACGAGAACTTGACTGCTTTCCAAAGTGGCAGAAAACCAATATACGAGAAAGAAAAGCTGTTTCAACAAAGATCCATAACATCGTATCTGCTGCTGGTACTTCTCTTCTATTATTTTTGTGTTTGCTGCAACAACTGAGCAAAGCTCATATCCATAATACGACACAGGGCTTCGGCTGAATCTCATATACGTGTAAATCAATTTGTTTCAATTTTCAAAGGTGAGGATGGGAAACGTTTCAAGCATCTGCTGATCACTATAGTTGAGGGGCGTTGTTTTGTTTATCTGAGGATTTTCAGCTATTTCAAGAGCAAATACATACAGACATTGTTTAGAGGGCTGATTTCCTTTTCAAATTGCTGAAACATATTTCTGTTGGCACGCAGCGCTATTGTCATTTTAAAGAAATGTCACAGTGAATTCTTCTGCTGTATGAGAGTAAATCTTCCCACCAGCCCAGTGTGACTTGGTGTTAGGTTTTTGAAAATATAAAGACCCGGAGTCTTGGAAATCCAATTTATTGTATTTTTCTGAACACCAACAGAAAACAAATCAATCTAGATTCACACAGACCCAACAAAAGCACCACAGGAGTTCTTTGTCTTAAGAGAAAAAAAAAATATATCACTACAGAAACACACAGCACCGGTAATTGATGTCCTTAGACCTCGAATGGGGATCTATTAGTCTCAAGACACGGAAGAAAGAAAAGACTAAGTGAGATTTTTCAAAGTTCTCAATTTCTACTTCTTGCAAAGAGTATGACAAGAAAAGTAAACATAGAAAACACACAAACACACACATACGACCTAAAGGCTTTACAGACGTGAGGCAATCTTGCATAAATTAAGAAATGTTGCATCATTTTCACTCCTAAAAGTTGCTTTTGGCTTTTCTGCAATTTAACGATACTGTTCTTGATTTATAAAAATGAAGAAAAGATGGCGAGGCAGATAAGACTGATGTAAAACGACTGTAGGGTAGTGGTGAAAATGCAATAAACAAACTGTTCAACATGAGCGCAGCCATTTGTTTACTAAAGAAATGGTGCAGTGAGCCTCTGAGCTCCTGCTGCATCATAGTTATATATATAACAGAAATAATGAAGATTAACAGCAGAGCAGAGTGGGCTTTGGAAGGAAGAAACAGAAAAACACATCACCTCTGCTGCTTGCCTGAATCCAACACAGTCAGAGGGCGAGAGGACAACGTTTGACTCATTTCTCAAAGTTTTAATGCAGTGATACCCGACATATGAATTAATATACAGAAAATGATATATTTTAAAATCTAAAGTGGTTGTTATATATGGAAATTAAAACTACTCTCAATTCTGTCTTTAACAGGTTTCTAATTAATGCTTTTTTGTATATCAATGAATAAATTGAGTATTTTATTTTATTTTTCTATTTATTGTATTAGAATTGTTTTGATTGTATAATTTTTTTCTTGACTGTTTTGATTCTGGGGTTGGTGCAGAGGTATCAAATATGCAACATCAGGCATCAGATAGCGCTCGCTACAATATCATAAAGCAAAACTCAGAACAAGCGTTAAACGCCGTCAAGCACAAAATATTTGTAAAACCTGAAGAGTAAACATAAAGAGTCTGCAGTAGCCCCAGGTATCAGAAACACACCTGCAGGCAGGACCTGAGAACGACGAAGATTATCAGCATCAACATGATCAATTTCATCTCTATATAATTAATTAAGAGGCTATGAATCTATAGGTATCACACACTTGATTAGATTTTTTAGGTTAAGAGTCCACGAAATTCTCGTTTTATAACAAAAGAGCACTAATTTTAGTTCTGTGTGTCAAGGAAGTAGAAGTTACTGTTAAGAGTTATGAAAACATTTAAAAACAAAACAGTATTTAATTACATTTTGACACTGCTAGATAAATACATTTAGTAGGATTAAGTTGTTTAAAATGAGTTGATCAAATTATTTAAGCAGTGTAAAAAGATAGACGCATTTCGGAGGGAAAATTACATTTGATAGTAATTTTCTTCCATGTGATGTCTATATGCTCAGTTATTGATTTCATGACCTTGTATGGTCTTTGGGGGTTTTGCATAATTATGGGCCTAAATTAATCACTGAAAACCATTTACTAAGACCTTTTCTGTAAAGTAAAATAAGAACCAAAACTCCAGATAATCTTTTGTCAATTCAAAGCTCTCAACTTCTAGATGGGAAACTTGCTAATCTGTGGTTGCACTGACAGATTAGCTGCTCAGATAATCTGCTGGTTGACAAAAACATTTCTTATTTCTTTATCTGGAAATAAATTGTGCATCTTAACTGTTATTTCTCCCCCCAAAAAATCAAATTGGAATTGTGGCTTTAGCACCTCACAGGCTTTCACGAGAATAGAGCCGCAGCAGATCCCCATTGGATTAAAACTGAGGATGCTTCAGCATTCACACTCACTGCAGTCAGAAAAACACTAATTCAGTTTAAATATGGATTAGCGTGTCTTTCTGCCTGAGGTTCTCTGCAAATAAATGAGGAATTAACTGCCTTCTTTTGAGACAAACTTTAAACTGTGACAAAACTGATGTGTGCAAAACAGGACGTGGAGAGATGCTGTCAAACATCCCCTCTCTGTCAGACACCAGCAGAGGACACGCAGCCAGATGAACTCCACAGTTTCCATGGTTGCTAACAGTGAGTGGGACATCACATTAATATGGACAGACTGGAGTTCAGTTTGCTGATGAGGCTGCAGGATTAAATTTACAAATTAGAGGGAGCGAGAGGGACCGGTGCCAGGCCAAACTCGGTGAAACAAAAGTCAGCAGAATTTTCTGACTGATGTTCAAAAACGCCTGCCTGCAGTTGGCACCTGCACACCATATCTGTTTTTGAAGGGGACCTAAAGGTTGATCTGTTCCTCTGAGATGAGGATGAACAGCACCTGCACCCAACTCACAGATATGTGTCTAATGATGCCATCACCTGATGGCCGAGCGCTGAAAGTGAAGGAAGAGGAATGATAAAACAGCATCACATGTCCTTCAATAACCACCACCATGATAAAGTCATGAGAAAGATTTAAAGTTCAGGACATAATAAAGTGCTGCTCATGATAAATTATAAATGGTTTTCTTTGCTTGACTGTAGACACGTTGTTGAAATTGAATAGATCAGAATATTTGTACTTCACTTCTTCATCTTATAGGAAACTTGAGCCTTTAAGATTTAAACATTGCAAATCCAAACATGGAGCTAATTCAGAATTCTGGTGAATTACTGCTTAATGTAAACAAATTTAACAAATAAAATTATGTCTATATGGATGAGTTTGCTTCAGAGGCAACAAAAGTGTGTGCTGAAATATGAAAGACAAAGAGTAATGTTGCTACTTTGCATTACATCAAATACATCAATTAGCACTCCAACATGGGTGTTGAAGCAAAATTTAAAAAAAAATGTTCATGAGACCATGCAAAGTTTCTACTTATTTGTCATTTTATATATTTTAAACTTGAAAACAGGTTTGGGGATTTGTGGTTTGCTAGAGTCACGCTGTCACTAAAGAAAATGACAGTAATTATCTAACAGCTGCTAAACACGCACACACACACACACACACACACACACACACACACACACACACACACACACACACACACACACACAAACTAACTAACTAATCCTTTCGCTGCAGTATCACTACTTAGAGCAGGACAGTGGTGCAGTCATTTACTCTGTTTTCTCTTACCTGCCGCTCAACATGCACCTCTTGTGACCTGTTCAAGATGTCTAACTTTGTCCAGTAATATCTTGGTGGGACGGGGACACTTGGACAAATCGGTACCCTTCCTTAATGTTGGCCAACAAAACATTTGGAAACAATGATTTCTCTACATTTCACAAACAACGAACTACACACTGCTTTAATCACACCTTCAATCTCGTCCTCAACTATGGTATAGAAGCTGATCATTTGTTAGTGTCGCCTGTAAACTCCCTCCTTTTCAACCAGTATTTAATAATGTTTGAATTCAACATTGTCAATGTTAAAGCACATAATAAAAGGCATTACTTTAGCAGAGGTTTATCCCATAATGCTGTAGCTAAATTTAAGAAGGCCATTGCTTCTCATCTTCTTACAATAGGACAATAATGAAAGACCCCATTACCCCTAACTCTAGACCTCATCCCAACTTGGCAACTTGAAAATGTTTTCCTTCCTATTGGTGCAACAATATTAGATCACACCAATCTATCCCTGAAATCGGGATATGTGCTACAGGTTGCTAAAATTGCAGTAATTAAACGTTTACTCAAAAAACCCTCTCTTGACACACACCTTCTAGCAAATTATAGACCAATTTCCAATCCTCCATTTATAGCTGAAATTCTGGAAAAGTTAGTTGTAAGCCATGAACGTGACCACCTGTACAGAAATAATCCACCTGAAGTTTTTCAGTCAGGGTTCAGACTACATAATAGCACAGAAACAGCACTGGTTAGAGTCACTAATGACCTGCTTATAGCCTCTGGTAATGGATGAGTGTCCATAATAGTTCTGCTGGACCTCAGTGCTGCTGTTTATACCTTAGACCACAGCACTTTACTGCACAGGTTAGATCCCCTCTTTTTTTCCTCTGCAGATGTTTGCAGGTCAGAACTTCCAGAGCTGCATGTTGACCTGCAGTCGACCCCCTCTGACCACCTCAGTGTCTTCTGTCTACACCTGTTTATGCTGTCATCTCTGTAGTCCATCAACTAACCATGTATCAGTCATATGTACATACAACTCTTAGTTCTCCGGCTAATGAATAATGACTACTAATATATATTGTCTTTTGTACCATTGATAGTATATGTGGCTCTCCTCTCTGTTCTTCATCCTCTCTTTCCTGTCTCCCTTTTCTTGCTCTACCTGGCTGACCTTCAGCAGGAGGGTCCCGAGTATGAGTCAGGTCCAACTCCAGGCTTCTTCCCTCTTAAAGGGGAGTTTTTTGTTGCACCTCTCCTTAGGTTCAGGGGTTATGGGTTTAGATCAGGACTCTGTTGTGCCACTTTAAAGGCCATTAATTTTTTTTCTGCTGTTGAATGTCTACATCAGTTTTTTGCTTTCCTGAAAGAGCTAAGATTGTCACCTCTAACCCATTTTTCTGATACTTTCACACAATATGTTTTTAAATACTTGATAATCTGATTTCATCATTACTTTGATACCCCAAACTTCTGATAGACTCAATGCCTCCTGTATTAGAGCAACTAGACTGACTATGTACTGATGCCTTGGTTTCCTGTGTTCAGAGAGTTTTATCCAAGAAAGATTGTTTCTTATACACTGCAAAAATGAATTTCTAAGAAAATAAAAAAAGTTTTGTTTTAAGAAAATTAGAAGACCATTTTAGATTATTTCGCTGGTTTTAAGAATTCTAGTCAAGAAGATATTTCTTACTCCATCTGCAAAGATATTTTTGCTTAAAATAAGAAAATTTTGACAGGATTTATGAATATTACACTTGTTTCTAGAGAGGCTGTTCTTGCAGTGTGTATGTACTACGTGGTAATTTCAACAATATACAGTCTTGCAATAATTTTAATACTTGCATCCTCTTTAACTCTGTAATACATAAATCTAGCCAAATGCAACACTGCCTGTATTCTCAAATTGAACAACAAATTTACTACACAGTTTAACATGATAAGGAAATATGCTGTCATTTACAAAATGTGGAATAGCTGAGTGCAAACTTCACAAGCACCTAATTGTCACCTTAGAGGCTTTCAAATGTCAGTGCTTATTTCGTCCATCACTTTGAGACATCTGGTAATGCATATTCTCAAAAATATGGTTTAATGGTCATTTGCCATGAAAGTGCACTTATATTCACACTTACAAACACAATCAGCTGTGTAACTGTCAGCAGAAGGAGACTTGCTGTTCGTTATGCAAATTGTACCTCCTACAACTGTGCAATATAATTAAACAACAAGAATAATGTCTGCAGAATTTAGCTGAGTAGCTTCAGATGTCAGATACGAGACCGCCCCAATAATATAGCTGGTCCTTTATATGCTTTGACCCAGAACAGAAAGAACTGCAGTATTTATCACAAGGAAGGAACCATGTTTTTTTGTATCGTGGGGTAAATATGGATCACAAATAACTAGACCACTCTTTCCTCTACAAGAGTCAAAGTAAGAGAGATTTTTTTCTCCTTTATTTTTGAAACAAACTCTAGTCAAGGTTTCCTTTTTCCCAAGTACAAACTTTAATGGTGTCAAATCCAAGAAAAAATGTTGGTTAGATGTAAGGAGAACATCTTCAGTCTGACAGTGCTAGATTAGGAGTCAGTCATTTTGACTAAACTGTAACAGAAGTGGATCAAGTTTGACAGAAACTGAAACACGATCCAAATATGTCAAAAAAAATAAAATAAAATAAAAATCAGAGACAGATACACAAACACAAATACTACAAGTTGAAAATTAGTATATAAGGTTCACAGTTACAATTACATGAGGAATTGAGTAAGTAAAACATGTATTAAGCATTCACACACACACCTCCAACACAGCATAGTACTGACACATTCACACAGGCAAAGACAGTGACTGAATTAAATATACTCGAGAGACCCGGAGAAAAGATGAAGCCAGCACTTTTTCAGGCCAGCTGAGTGTTTGCAGAGGAGCTGGAGGATGTGAGATACAGAAGCACTCAGATGGATGTGCTTTAATTTTACTGCTTTAGTGGCTTGACTGCACACACACACACACACACACACACACACACACACACACACACACACACACACACACACACACACACACACACATACCTACCATGAGCATGGATACAGGTACACATACACAAACACGCTGACAAATGCACACAAAAACATGGAAACGTCTCACACACATGCACACAATCTCCAGTCAAAATTGCACACTCAGTTAATAAAAGTAAAAAAACTGCTGTGTGCCAAAATGTATAATACACTAGCAGAGGCTCTTCTGGTGGGGAGTTTATGGACAATCTATTATTGTAATTTAATGGTGTTTTAATGTTATTATCTCATTACTTTATAGTGCTAATAAAAGATGTAACAAAAAATGAAATAAACCACCCTTAAAAAAATAGATTGTTTATCAATAATCATGTTTTTAAAAAAAAATGACCAGAAATGTCCTCTTAGGGAGAAATTAAAGCTTATGAATGGATGTATTTAATCAAACTGCAATAAAGAAGAGAAAAATCTGCAGAACAGAATGTTGGCTGCATAATATATTTTTGATTGTTTCCTTTGTGTGTTTGTTTTATTATTATAGAATATATATTTCCTTATGGAAATATATATAATCAGTACAGAGAAACATTTTACTGATTTGTCATAAGGCATTGAGTATATTATGCACATTTTCTTTATTTAACTGCAAGGGGTGATCTCTAGAAGTGAATGAAATGAATTTCAGCCTCTAATAACCAAATCCCCTCAGGGATCAACAAATATCTTCAGCTCTTTGATTAAATTCTAAAGTAAATAAAGGTTAATGCAAGTAAACTTAATTAACTGTTATGAGCAGACTTTAACCGAATGACAGATTTACAAGAAACTTGAAAGTTTAAGAGTGCAAATGAAAGGATTTCCAGTGCAAGAATGTGGCATCAACAAGACATTGATCCATAAGTAAAGCCTGTACAACCAGGTCTGTGTGTGCATGTTTATAATCGTGACTAGCCACTTTCACACAGTCACTGGTCATTGCCAAGTACTGGAGATTCATCCCTTATTCCACCTCCGCTCTCCATTCACAGTGATCCCAAGAAGTCACAACATTTCCCCACCCCCACACCCAACCCCCCACCCTAGTGTGTGCTATCACTAAGCATTTTGGCGTTCTGTCATTTAAAGACGGCTCCTTTCCTCTACTTCATGGTCCACAGTCAGCAACAAGTCCCCAATGTCACTAGTCATGGACTACTTGAATAAAACCCAGTGTTTTTTTTCTCTCTATCTCTATCTCTTTTCTTTCATGGGGTATTACAGTCCCCATGACGGACTGATTTCATCTGTGCAGAATTTGCAGCCACCCTCACACCCCAATTATGTGTTCCTTTAATGCCAATACACGCAGTACTCATTTCATCTCCATTATGGCTCCATTACTACCTCCCATGGTGGTACAGCTGCGGCACAAAATGTCACGCCGTTCCACCTCCGGTGTCATTCACGCAGGGCAGCAGCACTTAAAAAGGCGCTACAGGGGGGTGACAAACCGGCTGTGTGAATAGGTCTATTGAGACACAGCAATGACTGAATCACCGCGGAAACTATTGAATAAAGCAAGCTCCAAACAAAAAACAAATGAAATTGAAATTAACAGAGAATCACACGCTATCATTTCACACATACATGTGTGAAAATGCAAAGCCTTCTGGGGCTTTGAGTCATTTGTTGGTTTCTTTGTCTCAAAGCCATGTGTTTAGGCTGTTAACTGTCCACACGTGTCTGCGGTCCAACAGTACACATCTTTAGGCTCCTATTCAACAACAGGTTTGATTACTCTGTACTGGTACGAACACATAATAAACAATATATTCTGCTGGAGCATTAACATCTCTCCATCCCCTACTCTCTTATTCATTTTTGGTCTGTACTGATAAAATATTTCAGTGTAAGGATTTTAAAAACAAATGCAGTAGAAGAATAATTTAAAACACATCCTCTTCCACTGAAAAATATTCCAAACTCATATCTGGATCAGGATGGATTTCAGCACCAAAGAGCTATATATATATA
>JAOWBL010002729.1:0-13236 GCA_028564865.1 Zenarchopterus dispar | reverse complement strand
AGAGGTTGAAAAAAAGTGCAGAAGAGATTACACAAATTATCAATAGAGTTTGGAAATGCCTATAGCATTGCTGGTGATGGCGGTCATGCTGTTAGCTATGGAAATAGATTATGGCACCAATAGTTGCTTCTGAAGCTCCCTTTCCATGTAGTTGGTTAACATGACCAATCAGAGCAACAAACAAGGTGGCGTATTCAGAGCAACAGAAAGGACTCATGGTGGAGTTCTGTAACAGAGTAAAATAAATGATCAGAGTGCTGTCCTCTGTCCAACTGTCGAAGAAAAAAACAAGATACTTAATTGTCAATGCCAAAGTTGATTCAAATAGCTGTTAATTCTCACCTGCAGCCATCTACACTGTTAACATCCAGATTACGAGGCCACTCTGTCATCATTGTGTTAAACCTGCCCAAAGACTCCCTCTACAATGATAGATTGATTTGATTGGCTCCCATTGCTTTTGTTGATAATAATGAGTTCCTGTGGATTGTTTTGAGACAGAATTTTTGAATGGCTTGAATACATATGAGATCACTAGATTCACAGTTGATCCAGGCTGCTGAGACATTTTAAATGTTTTTAATGGTTTTTAAAATGTTGAATATGATGTGAGTGCATATTTTGTATAACCAAGCAGTAGAGGAGTTAGAAATCAGATGTGCAGTTTTCAAATGGTTGGGTGGAGGAATTCCAAATCTTCAAGCTGGAAAGCTCTGCTAAACGCTGATATTCAAACAAAGGCATGTGGGGTTAAACATGTCTTCAACTGCATATGCATTTAGTACAGTATTTTCCGGACTATAGAGCGCACCGGACTATAAACCGCACCCACCCGCCAAAACTAGCGTCTTCTTCTTTACATGGACCTGTAGCGTCTATCTCGTTTTTGCACCTCCTGCGCCCCCTGACGGCCGTAAGCGAAGAACAATCTATAGATAAGCCGCATCGTTGTATAAACCGCGGGGTTCAAAGCGTGGGGAAAAAGTAGCAGTTTATAGTCCGGAATTTACGGTATCTGTTTTTGAGTCTTCCGCAGCTTGACTCAATAAACTAAGAAAGAAATAAAAGCAAAAAAATCACGACAAATAGGAATACATCCCACCATGTCTTTTTGTTCAGTTACAGCTATGTGAGTTACTTCTGCACTTAGCCACACAATTGCATCTTACCATGATTGAGTGTCCATAAAAGACAAGTATTCTAATATTTATATTGTTTTCTTTTACAGTGTTTTGTAACCCATACATTGCAAGACAAATAAATATTGCACAGTAATTTTTCAAAAACCTTTATTAATCCTTAGCACACACCAAATGAAAAGACTTTGTCTATGTTGCTCATCCTCTCAGTGTTCAGATTTTGAAACTGTGACTTTTTGTTTTATAGTTTTGTTGTGGAGGTTCATAATCACTGGTTCTGCTGGCGTTTCAGCTTGTGCAGAACCTCCTTGGTCAACTGTTTACTGTATCTGTTGATCTTCCAGTGTCCAGGCATCCACCCCAGGAGAAAACGATGAAAATCTGTCCATGCGAATGCAAACATCTCCCTCCACTCTTTCTCCAGAGCATCCAAGTCCACACCCTCTTTCACAGATAGTCTCAGCTCCGAGAAGTAGTGATCCAACAGTCCTGGCACCCTCTTTTCACACTCCTTCTCTTCCATGCAGCTTCCTAGAAAATACACTACATCTTTCATCCCACAGCCCCCGCCAACATACTGAAAGTCTACAGCTGCTACATCCTGTCCATTCTGGGAAAAACAGAAATTAGCTAACTTGGCATCTCCATGAACTATGGTTTTGAAGCAGCATTCATTAAGTATCCTGTCGATGTGGCCAGCTGCTGCTTTGAGTTCAGCATCGTCCATGGCTTCCAGCTCATCTGGCCTTGTCTCCAGGTGCCAGTAGGTACCGACAGTCCACAGCCCCTCTGGTGGCACACCCAGAAAGAGAGCATGGAAATGGGCAAGCCAGCTCAGGCAAGCCCTTATCTCGCTGTCCTCCACCATGGTCCTAAAATTGATGACATTTTTGTCAAATATGAAACATTTACCCTCTTATCAATCGTGTATCATAGTCTTTGCAGGCCATCATAGGCATTAATAATGAATAATTGATTTTTGTACCTATGATTTTTCACCTCAAGATTACTTTAAAAGAGGTTTCATTGGCCAAGTTCCAGCGAAGAAGGGTTTGGCCCAAATATGACTCAATTTAATAGTTTCCTTATGACCAGCTTTATGGCTGTTGACCCTAAACTCAACAAAGATCCAGCAGATATACCTAAAAATCGAATTATTCATATTTTTTTCCCCTCAGAACACCTGCTGAAACCCAAGTTAGACAAAGCTCATAACTTTGGAGCCACATCAGGCCAACAAAACTCTTGTTAGTGTCCCAACTGAACCAAAAGAACCAAATGTAGTCTAGATTGGGCTCAAATCTGCTGAAATTATCAGTTTCAGTTTTAGAAAAGTGGGCAAATGAGATGTTTATATTTTGTCAATATTGTCTGTCTTTCAACTGTATTTGAATTTAAATGTTAGTTTTTATATAAACATAACATTCATGTAGGATAATGACTCTATCACACAGTATTTACAGCATAATAGAAGATAAAATTCCTATGTACAGTAGAAATGAGGTCTCCATAAAAAGTTCTATTATTTCCTCAGCAGGTTTCCTTCAGTAAGAGTACCATGTATTATTTTTATCTTAAAACAATTTCTATGGCCTTTTGAATTGCCAAGTATTCCTTAGTCAGATGAAGATTTCTGTACCTGAAAGTTACTTAAACTCATTACTTCATGCTCTAGACTTTGAAGCCATAAAACTGTTTTCCATACCTTCTCTGATCATAACCCGCCACGTCCAGATCTTCCAGAACTATCAGCGTCTCGTCACCATAGCAACGGGCAGCCAGGCAGGCAGGGATGCGACAGCTCTGATTGGTGGAATAGTTCTGGTACCAGTTTGTCTCCACCTGGTAGGATCTCACTTTACGTCTGTGGGAGCGATCTGTGTTCCAGCCTCCGGGGTGCTCGACCTCTTCCGGAAACTTGATGTGTTTGATGACCACAGAGGACCGCTCGCAGCCCTCCAAGTGCAGTCGCACTATCTCCCCATAGCCGCTCCACAGCGTCTGGATCCTCGCACCCACACGCAGAGATGAAGCACCACATGCCTGCAGGATAAGATCCTGGTACTCTTGTTTCATTTTCACAGCCAGATCTGAAATATGCCTGGAAGTCACTGTTGTAATCCAGCTCTTACCTGTTCGATCAGGTGTACAAAGACAGTAATAACTAAGCTCTTCCTAAAACAGATTCAGCAACAATCACACAACACATGAACTTTCAGTTACAGATCACACTGTAACCAGTAATACTGTATATAAAGATTTTAAATATGCCCCAAAACGCTATCAAACACGCAACAGACACTCACAACCATGAACTGTCAAAAACAACAGACCGCGTACTCCCTGT
Organism: Zenarchopterus dispar; assembly: GCA_028564865.1. Classification (NCBI taxonomy): domain Eukaryota; kingdom Metazoa; phylum Chordata; class Actinopteri; order Beloniformes; family Zenarchopteridae; genus Zenarchopterus; species Zenarchopterus dispar. Next base: position 9,750 of record JAOWBL010002729.1, on the reverse strand, counting down.
TGTTCAGGAAGAGTCGTCTTCTTCAGCTTTTCTGTGGAATTTAAACAGACAGGAGTGAACGGAAGTAATCCGAATGAGCACTAGCGCCGTCTACTGGACAGGAGTACACGTGCTAGACTTGAGTTGGTTTTGAAGGATCCAGTGGTGAAGGCTGCCAATCACCAAGATCTCCAGTCTGGAGCTGAGCCGGTAGACAGGTGTTGAGCTGGGAGCAGTGGCCATCTAACGCCAGCTTGGTCGGTCAGAGGTCTTTGCCCCCATCCTTCAGCTGCTCCAGGCAAGCCCAATTAGTCTCAGAAGCCTCTGCCTGAGCCACCTGGCCAAATCTTAGCGCCGTGATAGCGCTATCTGAGTTTGGCCAGAGCTCCAGTCATCCACATTTGAGGTGTTGTTTCATATCTAAAAAAAAGGAATGGATGGATTCGGTCAGATTTTAAATTATTTCAGATTAACTTAGATCACACTAAACATATTTTAGGGAATTAAGGAGAAAAAGGCATAGAGCAACCTGAGTGCTGTTTTAAGACATAAAGGGATTAGCTTAACAATAAGATCACACATGAAGGAATCTGTTTGGTACCTTCTTTTAAGCAAACACACAAAACAGACCCTATCTTTAAGTTTACGAGAGGCAGATGCTAAATGACTAGACCCTTCCATGAAAAATGCTGGGGTGCACTATTGTCTTTCACCTCCCTGATTTAATGGTAGAAAAAGTACAATATAACAGCCAAATCAAGTTTTTCTACCCATTTAAGAAAAAAGTAGACTCCCTAGAAGCTGTTTGTCAAGATTAAAGATGTGACCTTTAAAAGCCCTTGGGAGTCAAGTTTGCATGCGTCTTAAACAGACATGCAAACTTGCACATGTTTTTTACATAGAAAGGAAGACATATTTGCACAGATAGGTAAATGTGACAGACACTGAGCCAGATGAACCCTTTGTGAATCAGATATTTGGTCTCAGTTTCACCTTGGTTAGTCTTTAGTTTTGAGACCGACACAGTTAATAACAGCAGATTCAGCAGAGAAGAGACACCATTTACATCCCATTAAATAAGAGTCATCAGATATTAGGTATGTACCTTGTATATGCTCTGTCACGCTATTAAAAAAAAAATAGTTTGTAACAATGTACAATTTTTCTTCTGTTTTGGTTTGAAGGGAAACATTTTACCGGCATCTCCACAGTTCAGATGAACCAGAGAAGAAAACATGTTTGAAACTGATTTATCTGCTAAACCTTAAAAATTGTGCTGTTAACAAAAGCTTGAATGTGATTTAAGATTTAACACAGCATGTTGTTTTTGTAAATTTGTTTAAATAATAAATTGCTGTAAATTCTCATAGAATTATTCAAAAGTCTCCAGTACTCCCAGTCTTGTTATCACAGCTTTAATGAGATCCAGATTTCTTAATTTGTCGCTTTAAGACACAAACAGCAAACATAGAAACCTGGCTCTACAACTCAATACTAATTAATAACATTGCAAAAACATTGATATTGCATCATCCCATTAAAAAGAATTACATCTGTGTTTAGTTCTGACAGAGGTCATGTTACATACTGACTTTTATTTGTTGAGTCATTTTAATCTGAACATTGTGTGGTTTTATTTAGAGATTAACCAACATAGGTTTTTATGTGGCAAAAGCTGAATATTGAAATAAATAAAAGCTCACTGTCCAGCCATCTAATTAATCAGTTACTATTTTTCTGTTTATAGTCTGAAAATATATTTTGCTATAACACTAATACTACAGGTATTTACTGTGGAATCTATAATAAGATGCATAGACATGTAGTGTATATTTTCAAAGATCATTCTGGATTTCTCGAGAATATAACAGTAAATGTTTTCCCTCCCTGTTTTTGTGAAGCTTCTGACAGCCATGGAAAGGACCCTAAATCTAATTATTCTTACAGGTCAGTGTCACACAAAATTGATCTTAAATATGGGTTTTTTCTTATTGTGATTTCTTAAATTTCTCTTTAGACTTTTAAAACCACTGTCACACTCTCATGTTGTAAAGTCTGCCACCCCTGATTTAGTTTCTTTTAATTGTCCAGTAATAATGCATAAAGTCATGCTGAAATGTGGATTTATTACACTGTGTATTAATGTCCCACAGGACTGTGCTATCTGTCTTTTTGCACCTCCCAGTACCAATACGTCTTATTCCAAACCCCAAAAACCTGGAAGGAGGCTCAAAGCTACTGCAGAGAGAATTGTGTTGACTTGGCCTCCTTCCACTTCTTGGAACATCTGAAGGAGATTCTCAAATCTTTTGAGGGCCAATACGATGATGCTGTGTGGTTTGGCTTAATGAAAGGGGAGACTATGCACTGGCACTGGTCTTTGACAAGCAAAGGTTTCTACAAGAACCCAGAAAAATATCGGCCCTGGGGTGAGAAAGCAACTTATAACTGTGGGTCTTCCAAGGGGAGCTATATGTATGCACGTGAATGTAGTCATCAGCTATACTCAGTCTGCTTTGATGGTGAGTGTCACATATTCAGATTGAACACAAACACCTGAACACTTTACTGTCAAATAGAATGTAAATATTTAGTGGAATGACAGAAAGGTCAAACAAAAGTAAATTGGAATGGCCATCCATACGGTCATGGAAACACTGGCAATACTGACCACATGCAGATCTTTTGTCATTGTTTTTTTTTTTTCTTATCACATGAAGGTGGAAGAGAACAGATCAAAGTAAGAAAGAAAAGTTTTGTAGGGGGAAAACAGGGGAAACTATTTGTTAAAAATGAAATTAAACTCTCAGTGTTGAAGTGACAACACATAAAATGTATTTTTTGAGAGGAGTTTCAATTTCAGTCTTGTGAATTCTCTTCTAAATGGCAAATAGCAATGTTTTATTACTACAGAATATGTTGTAGAAAGATTCTGTAGGAATGGATAAAGAGGAAGACTAAAAAGCACATTTCTGGATAAGGGGATATGCAGTTGGTTGGCAGTAGCGTTGTGTGAAATTCAACACTCTGCAATAACAGTATCTTCTTCTTTGTAGAAACAAAACACGGCGAAGATCAGTACATTCTGCACACAGAACAACTGACTTGGACTAAAGCACGAGATTACTGCAGAAACAACTATCTCGACCTGACCAGTGTAAGGAATAGTGACGAGCACAATGCTATCCAGAAAATTGCTAATGACACTGCCGTGTGGATTGGTCTCTTCAAAGACCCCTGGACTTGGTCAGACCTAACTGGCTCCTCGCTGAGATACTGGAAAGAAGAGCAAAGCGTGTGGAGTGAAGATGCTGAGAACTGTGGGGCCTTGCTGAAGAGTCACTCTGGCAGATGGGGAGCACGGGATTGTTCAGAATTGCATCCATTCATCTGTTCCTGCACTCCTCAAGGTTCAGAGTTCAAATCAAATACTATATTTCCCAAATACTTATTTCAAATATATAGGGACATAATTCTACCTGAAACAAACAAGCAAAAATCTTCATGTTTGGTTGTGTTTGTGCATGTGTGTGCTTTTTTCCGCTAATAGAAATCCATCAGAAGTTGATCAAAGTGAGGATAAATCTGCAGGACTCAACACTGGATCTTAATGACCCTGCGGTGCAAGACAGCATCTTGGAACAGGTAAGTGTGACAAGTGTTATATTAATAATTACCCTACTTCAAATTTGTATAATAATTAAATTCAAAGTTGTATTCTTTCAAATACAACCCAGCTTCATGGAAAAGCAAGGAAAATTAGTAAAACTCACGTTAAATGTGCAATCCCACATCAGAATAAATAGGGACTATTTGGAACAGACGAGTAATAATAAAATAACAAAAGCGATTAAAAAAATCTATATTGTACTTACTTTGACTTTACTTTTCTTGCATCAGTTTTGAAATATTTCATGTTGTCAGCTTGATTTCAGTTTTTTTATTACAGTATATGTACATTTCTGTCTTTTAAGTCTGCAATAAATGTAGTGGAAATAAACAATGAAGGGAATTTTAAGAAATATTTTGTTTACTGTATGTTTTTATTTTTAGTGGACAACAGAGCTGAGTCAATGCAGGGTGTTTTTTTTCCCATATTGCATTATTTTGGTAAAAAAAAAAAGTGTATCAGTATCCCTGGAAAAGAGTTTATCTTGAAGTCACATATTACTTTAAAGTCATATTAATTTTAATTTACAGCTGTGGTCTAAAAATGAATGTATATCATTTGACTGACTGAAGTTGACAAAGAAAAACATGAAATATCATTGGTTTACACAGTCTACAATGCAGGAAAAAAAAAGAAGTACAAATCACTGTGTTGCTATTCATTTCTAAAAAATCATAGAGGCTGTGTCTCATGACACAAGTAAACAGATAATGTGAGGATCATAGGAGACTATCAGCGAGACTATTGGAACGTCCTAATCGCAGATGACAAACAGATGAAAAACCCGAGTGACAAGTATCAACGTTCCTCTTCTCATCTTACGCCTGCATGTGGATTATAAAAAATGGTCACGTTGAAAAGGTCATTTAATTGATGCCAGGTTTTACAAACATCACATGCTTTTTGGAAATAGTTGTATCAGTTAAGATTTTGATCCACCTTCTCTACACTTTTTTCTTCTGTTTTCCAGTTAAAGATGAATCTGAATGGGACTGGTCAGAAGTTACGATGGAAAAAGAACCCCGATGGAAAAATTTTTGTGAAGCAGACTCCCTGAGAAGACATTGTATTTGAGGGGGTGTTAATATTACATATTTTGATTACAGCTTATAACTATAAGTCCTGGGTTACCATTAATATCAGTAAATATCAAAATTAATTATATGTTATTGCCTCTTAAAGTTATGACACAACTACCCTTTATAATAACTTGTTTCATTTATAAGTTTGTTACATGGACTGGCTCCACTTCCCATGTGTGAGTTTCTGTGAAGAGTTGTAAAATTCACACTCAAACACTTTCCCATTCAAATATGAGAATGTACCATATTTCTGGCTTTTAAATCACAATTCAAACTCTGGCAAATAGCAAATCAGTTTTGTGAGCATTTATAATATGTAAACATTTTAGAATCTCAATATCTTATTTTATTCATTATTCTGTTATTATATTAACATGTTATTGTCTTATTGTATTGTCTATTTTTATTTTAACTCACCAGGGTCTATGGATGTAAATCATCCTGTTAGCTATAACTCAGCATGCTGACATCTGTTGCTTATAGATGTCCATTAAATTGCGTTGTCCCCATCAAAAACAAATAAATGATGAAAAAGAAACAACCTAATAACACATAAGCAAAGAAAAAAAATGCATTTATAATCATTTTGTGAGGCAGCACCACTTCTGACCAGATGGGGTGATGTAGACCTGCTGTATTCATGAATAAACCACTACATTGTGATGTTAATGAGCTGAAACAGTCCAGCACATTTTCTAAAACCACTTTACCTAATGGAGCTGCGCTTCATTAGGTCTAAGTAACTGTATCAGGAGCTGACACTTAAACTTGAAATATGTTGCCCCCATCTGGTCAGAAGTGGTATTACTACCTAGAGTGGCTTTAGTGGCATAGACGTGTTTGATTGAATGAAATTAAATTCTAAATAAACAATTAAAATAATAAACAAGTTATGAAATTTAAAAAAATAATAGATCATGTTTCTTTTACAACAAATCAGATCCTAATTTATTACATGTCACAGCCATCATTTTCATCGCCAACCAAAACGGTGCTTTTCTCGCAGTCAGCGATGGAAAAACAAAGAATTCATCTGGCAAGATCACCGATCTACCACTGGAACTGCTTTGATTGGAAAGTCCTTGATCAGGCTTTACTGCCAGCAACATGGACCAAGCTCTGACACCGGACGTCGAGAGTTCGGACTACCCCTGTAACAGATTCAGACATGCCCTTTTCGAGGGACATGATTGAATGCCTTCTTCAAGTTCCCAAAACACATGTAGATTGTAGATTATCCCCTCCAGGAACCCAATGAGGGTGTAGAGCTTGAATATGAATATCAAATTAAGAAAGATCTGGAAGTTTGCCAAATCCCTGGTGGACTGTAAAAATAAGCACCATCAATATGAGAAAAGAGTTTGTGGTCCTATTAACCCTTTAATGCCTGACATTTCAAATAACATCCCCAAAAATATTTTTTTAAATTAAGTGTAGATTACATATTGAAATGAAAATTGCTTCCAATTTGGTTTTTAGCCATTTCAAAATAAATATTTTTCCTGTCATTATGAATATATTAGGTACGTTTAAATTTTTTTAATTTAGTTTTTTATATATATATTTTTGGTTTGTATATTTTTTTCCCCCCTTAGTGTTTATAGGGTTGGTTCAGAGGTCTCGTTAATTCATGTTTCAAATATGACACATCCTGCACTGTAGGGTAAATTGCAGGTTTGAGAGGAAAGCACAAAAAGAATAACTGGTTAAAAAAAAGAGTAAAGGCGGAATGGAAAAGATTAAAGAGAAAAGTCAACAATCAATATGAAAGAGTCCTATTTTTACAATGTATCTATTATTTTATTTATTCTTTTACAATTTAATTTCACACAAATTTATACCATTACACACTCTTTGTGTAGGACTATCACTTGTGACCACATGGGGGCAGCATAACTCAGGAAGTTTAAGCCTCGCTTCACATTACCACAAAACCATAGTCAAAGTCAGATACCCACATGTGGCTAGAAATGGCATTGCTACATAGAGTGACTAACGTTTATACCACTCTATGTAGCACTGCCACTTAAAATAAACACACACAAATAGAAGTCATGAGTATTTTAAGTACAAATAATGATAATTTAATCTAGTTCTTCATTATTACGTAAGGGTTTCTTCCACCACTAAACCCTCAATAGTGTTTAGCCTCAACACTTGTAAGTTGTTTTGGATAAAACACTCTATAACTAAGTGAAATTAATAATGCTACTTCACTTACACACAAGCTAAATGAGGTAATGAATATGTCAGATTTTGTTTTTTCTTTTTCTACATCTTCAAACGTAATACACTCAAAAATTAGGTCTGCTTTTCTCAGGGATTCTCTTTGACAAAAACCTTTCCGTCAGGCTGTTTGTGCCATCGTAACTTCTCCTCACCAGTCCCAGGCATCTTCAGCTTCATCTGGAAAATGAAAAAAAAACCAAAAACAAAAACAAGTATATCAAAGAAGGGTGAACAGTCCATGATGTTTTAAAATTTCTCTGAAACATAGAGATGGTCAGAGAAGCAAAAGACATGCAGAACATCATGATTTATCAGTTAGCCACACTTGTTCATAACTGATACAAAATCTCTGAGAAAAGTTAAGTGGACACAGATTTCTGCATTTTTGGATTTCTTAAGTGTTGCGACAATAAACTGTTACCTTGCCTTATCAAAAGCTCACATAAGAGGGGGCTGGTCTGATCTGTCCAACCCTACTAAAGCCTAAAGGAGCTATTCATGAGAAGGACAGCTTCCAGCCTTTTATTTGGTGTAAGTGCTCCAGCCAGTGGGAAACAATGTTATACCCAGCATAGTGTTAAGATATGTGTCCACACCAAGTTTTTTTCTTTTCTTTTTTTTTAAAGAAAAACATTTTTGGCAGTTTTATACCAGCTGCTTTGTTTCGTTGGCTTGTCATTATAGAAAATGTAAGTAATCTTTAAAAGTTTTATTTATCGCGGCTTAGTTTTCAGCTCTGTGTTCAAGACTGGCGACAGTTGTTTTATCTTCATGACCCACCTCTGAACTCTGACAAAAAGGTGGCAGAGATTTGATCAGAAGACACTTAAGAGCACCCAACCATCGGACCAATAAGAAAACATATTTAGGAAGTATATCTACTTTCTCAAGTAATTAAAAACAGTTTGCACTATAACTGTGACATTAATGTAGAAATACCCAAGATAAGACAAAGACGGCTGGAAATGGCCATCTGACGCCTAAGAGATGCTTCCGAGGCTCAACATCAGTTTAAAGATGGCTGACATTTAGAGATAAGACCTGTATTTTCTCACTCTTAACAACACTTGTAACACTTACCTGCTCCAAGATGCTGTCTTGGACTGCAGGGTCATTGAGATCCAGTGTTGAGTCCTGTGGACTGATCTTCACTTTGTAAATCGTCTTACTGATTTTTACTAATAAAAGATAAACAAATACAAGAAAACGTGAAGGTTCCTAGTCATTTGAATCTTTGAATCAAAAATAACTTCTAAAATACAGTATTTGATTTTGAAGGAACCTGAAGGGACGCAGGAACAGATGAAAGGATGCTTTTCCGAACACTCGCGTGTTCCCCATCTACCAGATTCATTCTTCAGCAAGACCCCACAGTTCTCAGCGTCCACGGCCCCGACTTCCTGCTCCTTTGTAAAATATCTCACCGCGGAGTAAGTTAAGTCTGACCAAGCCCAGGGATCACTGAAGATACCAACCCACACTTCCTGGGCATCAACAAGTTCTTGAACCATCAAATGCTCTTCTTCATTCCTCATACTGGTCAGGTCGGAGTAGCTGTTCCTGCAGTAGTGCAGAGCCTCCGTCCAGCCCATTGGTGTTGTGTTCAGAATGTACTGAGCTTTGCCTTTTTTTGTTACTAAAAAAGAAGAAAAAACATATTTATTGCTAGATTTTAATGCAGTAGTCCACTGTGCATTGTATGTGGGGATATTTTATTTTAACTTATACCTTGCTGACAGCTGAACAGGAAAATTGTGATCTAGAATTTATTCACATGTTTAGATTGTTGAAAAGACCTGAAATATAAGTGTACTCAAAATTTTTTTGTTCTATTTTCAAATCACATTCTAACAAGAAGCTGATCAGCTGCAGCCTCCCATCCCTCCAGGAGCTCTACATCTCCAGTACCCTGGTGTAGTGTATCATGCAAGATTCCCATTCTTGTGACCCAGGTTTGGTTCCCAGGTGGTGTGCATATTTCGGGAGTGGTAGCCTAGTGGTTGCAGAGGTGGGTGTGGAGGACCTGGTTCAATCCCCTTGGTGAGCTACTGTGGGTCCCTTAAGATCACAGCCGATCCTTCTCACCCTTTACACAAAGTTTTTTTAGAGCTTCCCCCCTGGCAAGAAGCTCTGCACCACCTGAACGAGGACCTCACGCCACAAAAACAGTTTCTTCTCCACTGCAGTCAGTCTGCTGAACTTCCTCAACTCCCCCCAGATGACCCTCCAGCCTCCATTCCCAAAATTCAGTCACTTGCATTTGCACTACACGTCATCGCTCTTCCACCGTTCCGTATATAACATTTTACTATTTATTTATTTATTAATCTACTTTTCTCTTTTTATTTATCTCTTTCATATTCCGTTGTGTATATATTTCAAATGTGTATATATGACTACTTTTTTCTGATTTTTGCACCATTTTCTATTTTTTTTGTTTAATTTTGTTTTTGTTTTTTTTTGTTTGTTTGTTTGTTTGCACCTGACACCACAACAAATTCCTGGTGCTGTGCAGTGTTTTTTATTGTACCTGACAATAAAGTGTTCTGATTCTGACAGTGACATTAAAAAAAGAAGAAGCTTTATTGGTTAAAGAAAGAAAATTTGATTGCTTTCAAACTGAAAAAAAAGTTTCATTGTTTTGTACAATAAATTTTTGTCTAAAAAGGACCAATAAACCTTGTTTTAATAGCAAAAATAAAATTAACAGAGATTTGATAGATAGATAGATAGATAGATAGATAGATAGATAGATAGATAGATAGATAGATAGATAGATAGATAGATAGA
>JAOWBL010002728.1:0-13238 GCA_028564865.1 Zenarchopterus dispar | reverse complement strand
GTGATTATCAGCAGGTGTGAGCACCTCCAGAGAAAATCTTTCAGGTGTGTATTAACATAATGCCAAAGATGAAAGACACTGAATGCGCAGCTTTGTAAAGATAATTTAATCTGTACATATATTAACACTTAGCTGAGCTAAAAAAAATGCACAAATCCATTGGGCCACATTCAATGTTGCAGTTCATTACAGCACAGTTAGAAAAATATTACACATGCGTGGTTTGTTTGGAAAAGTTTCCTTCCTTTAGATTGACGAGACAAAAAGTGGAAATGTTTAGTCACAATGAGCATCAAACAGCTCACCGTGGCTGTCAAGTATGGTAGTGGATGGGTGGTGGTTTGGGCTTGTATGCCACAGTGTTTCCGAATCAAATACAGGGCTTCTTTCTGAAACTTGAAGGTGTCTGAATTAGGACAAAAATACAACATAAGAACAAAAATACCATATAAATCCACAACAGACTGACTGAAAAGGAAAGGAATCAAGATTATTTAATGGTCCAATCATTAAAATGCTGAATAGATCCGTTTCTAAATAAGTGCTAACAAACCTGGCATGTTGTATGCCACAAAAAACAGCGATGTCAAAATTCCTTCTCGGCAAAGTTAAAAACCAATGACATCCCATAAAGAAATGACTGCATGTTCTTCCTGATATAGATTGTAAAAAGCTATTATGTACTTGGGTGTGGTTAGTTTTTTCACTCACTGCCCCTGGACTTAAAATTGTTAAATAGCATGTGGTATGTGTTGTAGATGCATTCACTGAGTGTAGCACAACAGGTCAGCCTTGATCAGCCTGCTTGAAGATATTCATAGATTCTGCCATTATGGATTATTAAAGCTTAAATAAAATGTTGGTGAAACAAAAAAAAATGCATCTTTTCAACTGCAGTAAGGTAGACAGGAAGCTACAACCTAATTTACATCAAAATGAGTTGTCCTCTAAGCCGGACAAATGACATTGGTCTCTGTGCAGCCATCCGTGAGACAATTTTGCAGGGATACATTTCAAAGGTGCAAAACAGAAAAGAGCTGCAGCCTTTGCCATGTAAAAAAAAAAAAAAAAAATTATTTGCACTTTATTTAGACAGTGACGTTTCTTCCAGTAATTATAGCAATTTTTAAACTGTGTAGTTTTAACAGTCTGATTTATGATGACAATATGATTAAAGTTTTTGTAAGAAAAGGGACACAATCATTTACCGCCATCTGGAAATGAAACCGGGTAGGGGTGGGGGGTGGGGTGGGGGGGCCTAAGTTGGTCTGAAACCTTCATTTTATATACTCATATATGTCCAGACACTGAACTTTTTAATGTGTTTTTATGCCTTTAGAAATATGCTCCCAAACTATTTTGATGAAAAATTCTGTTTTTAAAGATCGCCAGCCAGGATATCCAAGTTCTCCTGGGTACTTTCTACATTTACTTTGATTTAAACTTCTATTTGGTTTCTAATTGCTATTTACATTTTCTTTCATTTATAACTATGTGGAAAGATGTTTTGGGGGAGGGAGAAGTTGTGGAGAGGTGGCTAGCATGCTCTCCATTAGTAGTATTAGTCACTATTTTTTTGCAAAAGAAAAGTGAAACTAAATTTGCGGTAAAGGTAACACTCTAAGGGCTTGAGGTTTCCAATCAAGGGTAACTCTCCTAGTTTTCTCTCTATTGCTCTCCGTATCTTGTCCTGCAAGACTGGATTATCAAATCACCTGACAAACTACTTTGTGAAAGTGTAAAAAGGTTTTTGCAATATTTGGGAGGGGTTTTTTTTTTCAAATTAGAGCTGTTTCCAATACAAAATTTCTTTTTCAGTATTTGGGTTTTGTGCAAATCTAGGAGTAATGGAAACACCAATATTGTCTCACGCCAGAAGTTGACACCAGAGCTCTTGTGATATTGTGCCCCCATTTCATCTAAAGTAGTCACAGGGTGCCTGTTAAGTTTAAATATTTATACTTTTTGCTTAGGTTAGGTCTGTGGACAGACTCTGATTTAAGTCAGCAGCATGTAAATATTATTTTCTGACTTACTGAATGGTGGTTTGTGACCCCACTGTAAAAGGCATAAATCTTAGTGTAAACAAAACAGAAATCTGCCACTGAAACACTTTTTATACTTGAAAGTTGTGAAGGCAGAATGAACACGGCAGGAACCAGGTGGAAGTGCAACGCTTTAGCTACTCATAAAAAATATTCTTTTGTTTAGTGTTTTCTTGTAAATTTTTGTAATGTTGATTACAAATAAAGCTGAGAATGTGACCAAAAATGCCCTCAATCTGTTTACCTTTTCAAAACATCTATTCCTCCCTCGATGTCTCTGTCACACATCCATACCAAAACACATACACTCACTAACACACACGCACACAAATACACCTGGGTCCCTGGTGAGTCTGCTTGTGAAAGACTTCCTGAAATACCGTGTAATCGTTGTCCCATGGGGCTTTGCAGGCAGAATGATGTGATTTTCTCAGCTTCCTTGCAACATGCCCACATATATTCACACACACACACACACACACACACACAAGCAAGCACATGCCTCAACAAATAAGCATTTTTACCATTAATCTTGCTTTCGGTGGTTAATGTGTGTGTGCATATATGTGTTGTGTGTGAGCTGCAGGCCATGTCAGTGCTGTGGGAATCAGTCATAATTCCATCATTTTATTTCAAAGCATGGTAACTGTGTGAATGTGTTAAACCATGTGATTGTGTAATTAGATATGTCTGTGCCTTTGTCTGTAATATTAGTCTCTAACATCCCTTCCCAGTCACCCACCTCCTAAGTCCTCATGCTCATGTCAGTCCACATCCAGATTGTCCTCACCTATTGGCCATTTTACCTTAAAATCTGTCCACACTTTCAAAAATAAAGAAAAAGAATTTTTAAAAAATCTGTGATGTACTGTAATTATATTCCTACTGTTCTGTGTTTGAGGGGGTTGTTTGTCAAGTACAGATGTTGCCTTGCATGCTTGCTTTTTGCTGCTTCTGCTGTTGCTGATGTGTGCGCCTGTGTGTGCGCCTGTGACTGTGTTTGCTGGATTTATGTGAGTGATTGCTCTGGTCCTGGTAAATGATTTTCAATCCAGAGTCATGATTTGAAATGCTGGAGTCCCTCAGGGCTGTGTTTTATCCCACTTTTTATTTTCTGTCAACCAATCAATATGATGTACTGAGGCCAAGAAGAAGCCTAAAGTGATACAAACTAACAAGTTGAATAAAAATGTCAATCTATGGGTGAAAATGCTTGGTTTTTTTTTTGTTGGTTTGTTTTTTGTTGCCATGCTTTTCAGCTTCACCCCTATTGTTTACGAAAACATGATGCGCTGCCAAGACTGATATAGACCAATGACAGCATTGATCGTTGTCAGGTGATTTGCAGTGCAATGTTTGGGCTGGAGTGAAACCCACATGTGAATGGACTCAAGTGATACAATGTAATCTGGTGTGGACCAACATTTGTGAAAGCAACAGGCAGACAGAACAAAACTTATTGAACACTGAAAGTTAGAAAGGTTCACAGGCACTTATGTTGGGATGTTCACAGAATAAAAACACCAGGAGTTTAAAATTCTTCTTGTATGAGAAGCTGCATAGGAAAATGCATTGCTCAAGATAAAAAAAAGTAGCGAGGCACACTTTTAGTGAGCCCAATACTTGTGGCTTGCACCTATATGGAGAGCAGTTGAGAGCAGTAGTGGCTGCAGAGAAAGTGAGAGTGGAGAAACTGGCCTTATGGCTATGAAGCTACTGTCTGGAAACTTAAACACACACATACTGTCCAGGGGATTCTCTGTATCCTCCTATAATGATGTTGAGCTGCTGCCCAAATACTTATCGATCGCCACAGAGCCGCTAGCGAACCTGACTGTGTACACACACAAACACACACAGAGCCGTGCGCAACCTTCACTGCAGTAAAAGAGGAAAGACAGACTGGGGTATGCTGGGATGTGATAATGAAGAATAGTTCAGTTTAGGTAACACTAAAAGAGACCCTTATGAATAATTAGCCCATTAAATCCTGTCTTTAAAACACAATTTAATTCATTATCTTTACGAGATTTCAGCTATGTCCCACCTTCCCATTGTGCATTGACACAACATTGATATGACACTCGCATTAGAATTGCAACCGCGAAAAGAAAAATGCAACTAAGAAAGAAGGTTCAAAAATGGAAATGATTATAGAACTGATGGAGAGATAAGAAAGCATAACCCAGAAAGATTAGTGTACTCTTGTTTGTATTTTTTGATTTCTTGGTTAAAGATTCTGATTTTGGATTCTGATTTTCTGGAATTTAAATTTTGATTCGTAACACATTTGACTTTGAATTGACAAATTGAAAGTGGTGCTAAGCAGAAACACCTGCAGACACATCTTGTAATTTTTTTCCAGCAAGTCGATGATTTCTGAAAGATGCAAAGTCTTATGCGATACATCCTTTACAAAAGCAAGGCTATATTATAGAAGAGTCCAGGTGCTGAAACGGCCTGCCTGCAGTTCAGACATTTCACCAACTTAACAAAGAAAGATCTTATTTGCATTGGAAAAATTAACTTTTCTTTCTCAAAACTCCTGTAACTGGTCTATCTTACTTAAGCTGCTGTTACAACAAAAGGGTGCGCCAAAAAGTGCTAGATATTACCCAGACCTAACTTTTTTTTTCAAATGTTAATAAAATATATGAGATTAGACTGTCCAGGGGGATTGGTGAAGGACACACACACTCACATTAACACATCTTGTGAAAATATCTGCTGCAAGATCAAAATGCACACAGACACACACACACACATATATGTGTGTGTGTCACACACATATATATGTGTGTGTGTGTGTGTGTGTGTGTGTGTGTGTATGTGTGTATATGTGTGTGTGTATACATGTATATACCATGGATGAAGGGTTTAGCAGATCATGGTACTAACCATTAAAATATCTGCAGACAAAAACAAACAAACAAACAAAAAAAAACCAACAACAAACTTTTCATGCTGCTCCCATCAATATCTAAATTACTATGACTTTTTCTAAAACCCCCTCTACAGAGCAATGCCAGTTCTGAACACATGGAGACAGCACACCACAAGAAAGGTGACGTTCCAGTTTCTGGTACAGGATAGAAGGAAATGCATCTCTGCTGAGACAAACTGGTTTTGTAAGACATGCCAGACCATCCCCACTCATAAAGGCTGTGTTGATAGTGGCCCTTTTGCCAAATCAGCAGATCTATATGCCCCCACGTGGTCTTAAATGGTACTGCTACATATAATGGCTTTAAGATGATATGGTTACCCAGTCAAAATATTTGTTTTCTAAAGGTCAATGGGAACAAAATATAGGTTTATAAAATTTGCAATCTTGTTTTTATATATAATTTTATACTTATAGGTCTTCAACCCCTTACAATAATGTATAAATACAAAGGCAATTTTCCCCCATTATCCCATACCTTCTACATGAATTAAATATATAGGATTTAATACTGCATTTGACACACAGTTGATTATTAGTAGAGCAGCAGGGCATAGAATTTTGCTTAATTTTTTTTTACTGTTACTAATACTTCAAGGATTGGTCACAAAAAGATAATGGCGATGAACATTCAGGTAGTGAAAGTAAAGGGAAATCAGGGTAATATACTGTGGATATTGGGCAGACAGGATGTGATGATCAGTGGGAAAATAACTCTAGTCACCCATTTTCTCCTGCACACACAAACACTCAAATGAATATTCCCACAGATTTCAGTCATGGCTGTACCCATGAAAAGCTGCTTAATAGCAGAGTGATGAGGGTGAATTGGCTTATGTAGTGGAGGGAGGGAGAGAAGACATAATGGTGTCAATCTGGCTGCTACATACACACTCACAGGCAGAAATGCGAACACTGACAGATACAGGCCAACTGCTCCTCCTACACTTTCTCATTTCTCCTGGCTTGAACATAAAAAAAGCTGAATGAGAGAACACGATGATAACAAATCCTCATATCGGGCAGAAATTGTGTAGGGGCATTTTTCACATATCCAAAATGTAGTTGTCTCAGCATGTAAAAGTAGAAATAGGTAGGTGGTGAATGTCCTCTTGAAATTATAGAATTCTGTGGTCCACCAATTTTAAGTGTATTTATTGGATTCCATTGACATCGTTCCTGATTTGTCAACCTGGATTGGATTTTTCCAGATTGGCAGAATGTACATTCCAACTATGATGTCACAAAAGACATATTATCCACTTGTAGTAGCAGATTCTGTGTTTGTTGTAATGTACAGGCTATATTTATATCAGTGAATAAAAATGCAATCTGTGTAACCAGTTTTTTTTTTTCTTCCACACCCTTGACATGAGTGGCAACATAGAACTAGTATTTGATTCCTTTGAGACAGAAATTGAAGCCTGAGTCATTCTTTGTGATGAAGTTGAGAGATGTCTCATCAATATCATGCATATCAGTTAAAAAAATCGTTCATTTTCCTGTGTTTAATGGAAAACAATAAAGAATGACTTGTCCTGACTCTCTTGTTGGTGGTATGCTGTATTTGTGGATTTCCAGTTGCTTGTACCAGTGGGTTTGCTTGACAGTCAGCGGTCCATCCCTCATCAATTCTTGGCAAGCAGTTTTGAGCATCTGCAACTCTTCTGTCACCCTCTCCCTCCCCACCTTTTCTCTTGCTCCACCACTGGGTTTTGTACATCAGTTGTTTGATGGATTCTGTGTGAGGCTTCAGAAATAGGACCTAGTGCTTCGCCAGCAGATGCTAGTGTGGAAGAAAAACTGTAAAGACGGAATGACAGAGAAACTGAGTTAGAGGAGACACTATCCTTTATCAGAAACATTACAGTATTAGGAGTCAGTTTCAAAATGACTTGCGGCATTTTCTTTTTTACCAGACAAGGACTTTTTGCTGCAATGAGAAATATGTCGGTTGTCTCCCAGAAGCAAAGGCAGAAGTAATTTAATGTCTTTACAGTACATCACAGCAAAATGTCTTGAGAAATGAGACTGCAAATGGAGGTAAGAGATGGGAAGGGAAAGGGGGGAGAAAGGTGGTTTACAAGGTAAAGTGAGGGCAAAAATGAGTGTGCAGCTCACTAAAAGGTGTTCTCATCCTTTGAGTGCACAGTGTGATCGGAGGTGATTCTCTAATAGGATACAGGACCAACAGATTAAGAGATCAGCTACTGTATCTCTTGCTGGTAGCATTCCAGTTGGCCATCAGGTCCCCATGTGGGACTCGTCCCATTACCAGAGACGGGGCTGGTCCCCTGCCAAGCCACGAGGTTGAGAAGTGCTGATGATACAGACACCAAACTCTCAGCTTCATTGCAACTTTTTGTACAAATTATAGTAAAAGTCATACAAGATCAACTATCATCCTTATGAGTCTAAATTTTAAATGGTCATTTCTGTTCCTGTCAATGCAAAAGCTATTATCATTAGCCAAAACTTTATAACAAAATGGCCCTCTAAGGTTCAACTAGATGATTATTTTTTACATCAAATATGCTAATAGTTATAGCTAGAAGTATTAAAGTTATACTGCCTTGATGTGCATATGAAACTGTAGCAAAACCTAATATGATGGGTCACTTTTGATAGTCCCAGAAGCCCCAAGTTTTGTGACTTTGATCATTTAGTCTTAAACACAGGACTCAAAAGGAGGAGGCTGTTAGGTAAAGGACAAAAATAAACCTTATTGACTTCCCAAACAAAACCCAGAGCAAAGGTAATTCAGATGCAAGGAGTCCAACAACAGAAATCTAAATAAATATCCAACATAAATCCAAATAAAGAGCTGACAGCTTTTTGTTGGGAGATGACAGGGGTCTAGCAATGAAAAAAGGGAACCTGGTGGTACACAGTACAGCCAGCTGTAATGCATAGGGCAAATAAATAAAAGAATAAGACAAAAAGAAAGGTGATCCAAAAACATAAAAATACACAAAACATGTTGATAAGAAAGCAAAGAAATAAAGACTATACAGGAACACTGATCAACTTTAATATATTCCAGAACAGTACCATAACATCTAATTCGTTAGGGGAAACAATAGATTGCAAACACAATAGCTAAGCTGTTTGTGCATTTAAATTAAAGGAACTTGTTTTTAGCTTTCAATAATCAGGGCAGTGATAACTACTACAGCAATACATCAGATTGGGACATTATTCAACTCACCTGGTTGTAGAAATATTCTGATAAGCCAATTTAATTCATTACAGTCCTACTAAATATAACTATGTTGGAAACATGTTCTATGTGTATGTGTTGGTTATAAGTTGCCACAAATCATTCGCGTTTACAATAGCTACTGTGGACTGATAATTGTTGAGCCTTCATCACAGAAATTATTTTTTTCCTGAATGCCAGAATGTGTACAACCTACTGAAATTCCAAAGGAACATTGAGATTAATAAAAATTTGATTCATTTTTTTAAGCAACTAAATTGAAACATGATGCTGCGGGTAATGGAGGGGTTATAGACTGTCCTGAAGAATTGAGTTTATCCTCAAAAGATTAAAGTTAATAATCACTCATGGTGGTTGTTAGAGAAAAATATATATGTGCACATTTCTAGTGCATTGAATGAATGAACTGATTTTCTAAAGACTGACACCACAATGGATTGTGTACACAATCAGAGAACCACAGTTCAAAATCAGTGGAATTTCATACAGATGGAGTTGAGGATCACAAGCAACATCAAGGTGACGTTGAGTGGCTTTTTCACCTGGCACTTTTGGAAACCTTTAATGGCAGCAGCCAAGATTAATAGATACTGAACTACAGCATAACCGGAATGTCTCCGTCCCTCTCCCGCCAGAGTCCATACCATGTTGATGGCCCCACTGCATCAAGCAAGACATGACCTGCATGAAAGTGTATAGCAGAATTGTTGTTAATCCACATCTGAAAGAAGAACAAAATTATATCTGCAGTGTGCATTTGTGAACTTAATATAGCCCATGTATGGTACTGACGTCTTTCTTGCTATTTATTCTTTAGTCTGTTAGTTGTGACATGATGTAATAACACCACCATCCACCAGGGGGCAGGGGAGGCTTTTTTCTTCTTGCAGTGCTAAGTTTCCTTTTGTTTACTTTTATTGTGCATGGATAGACCACATAAAGTGTATCCTAGGTGAATTGGATCTGAAAAATGTGAAGCGACAGCAACTTTTACTGCAGAAATCTATCTTTCTACCTGACTTGAAAACCATGAAGGAGAAGTAGTATTGGGAAATCTGTAAAACAAAAGTATAATACTACCAAGGAGACCCATTGCATTTGTTGCATTCTGCATTGATCTGACACATAGTTATATTTCTGGAGAGATACACATCAGGGTATGCCAGAGGTCATGGCTTAACGTTCCTGGCATGCACATGTCATCAATTCACAGCAGAAGCACCTGTCAATCAGTGAAAGAATTGAACGTGTTTTTAGCATCACACAGCAGAGAACCAGATCATTTTCTAATGTATTTAAAAACTGGTGTAATGTACTTGGTAACTACCTTCTTTGACTGGATGTTACAACAGATAACTTAAAAAAAATTAACAGACTTTGTGTTTATTTCTTGCTATGTTAAAGCCTTGATAGTACACATCTTTACATATCACCATAGGTTACTTCACCTTTAAAGCAGCACAAAGGAACATTAGTAATTTTTAGCTTTTTTGATCCCTCTATATGTGTCTTAGATGATATCGTTTAAGATTTATATTTCCTTGGTCTCTTGAGTCAATGTCACCCAAGAGGTTTACTTTGTTTTTGTTGCTGTGTTTTGCCAATAGCAGGGATGAGAGACCACGATAGCCAGATGACAGTTTCAGAAAGTAAGGAAATAATTCATCAAATGAGATTGAAACCAATATTTACAAAGGAAAACAAGTCTTTGGTGGTCCTTCAAGAAAGCAGAAGAGAGTTTTACTCTTTATTTGGCTTGCTGAACCTGTTTCTCTTCATGGCTGTGAAGGAAACAAAAGTATAAAAAAAAGCAAAATAATGTTAGAAAGTGTTTTTTATTTTGTTTTGTTTTTTCTGTTAGCTTTTACAGCAAGATAAAAGCAACACAGGTCAGATGGGAGCGACAGATCAATCATTAACATGCTGCAGAACAAAAAATACAAAGTGAAATTGCATGAAAATCTAAAGAAGGAAAGACAAGACAGATGTACGACCAAAAGGGAAGAAAGAAACAACATATTCAGTGTTGAAAGCTGGAAAGAAAAATGATAAAAGGGGAGGTGTTTAGGGAGACCCAGAAAGGGTGGGAAAAATATGGTGCTAAGTAATGTACCCAGCCAGTTTTTATGTCTACAAGTGAAATAACCAAAAACCAAAATCAGCAATTAATTATTGGTTGTGTAAGCAGATTTTAACACCTCACTGGGTTTGTAACATCAGTAGCATTTTGTATTTCCTAGATTCTTGCGGTTTTCTGTAGTAAACATTTGCTGTAAGATTCAAATATGGAGTATTGGTGAAGCAGGATAGGAAGGTAGTCTAGTGTTTCCAGTTTAGTTTGGTGATCAACTTCTGTTCTCTAAAGTCTGTGATCCAAACAATGGCTGTCAGAATTCTGGTTCTGTATCCCGGCGCAGAAATTCTACAGCTTTCATTGTCCTGATATGTTTAGGCAGTACACAAACAACACAGTAGAAAGCCAAAGCATCTGCTGAGATGTTACTGTACAGCAATCTGCTTGGAAAAGTATGTAGTTTTATGACTGGACAGCATATGTCTAAGTCAAGGTCGAGGAGATTAGTTGTCAAATTAAGGCTTTCACAAAGGTGAAATCAGTGATCTGCAAGACATTTTAGAAGTTTAACAGTTAGTTATCACAGACAGTGTCCATTAGATGGTGACACTTAGAATAAGGATGTTTATTCAGATGAATCAAAACGCATATAAAGTAATATTATTTAACATCATGGGTTAGCGAAGCTAAGGCAGCAAAGCCAAATTAGCCAGCTGTGACTGAAATTAGGTGGACTTGTTCCAGCCAGTTTCAGAGCTTGTTCTGTCAATTAGCTTCTTGGTGCAATGCAGTATAAGGAAAAAGAGGCTTCAAAAGCACTTTTAAGAAAACTCATGGGTGACATCACAGGTGAGTTGTCCAGCTCTTCTTATACAGTCCATGCTGTGTGCAAGAAAGGGAGAGGTATAAGGTAGATGAAATAGAAACAACAGACTACTTGCATTTACCTTCAGGGAAATGAATAATAGCGTGCAAACACTGATGTGCAGGAACACATACTTTCATTAAACTGTGCATATTCTACCCTATTATAATGCTAAAGGCTCATGCTTCAGATTTAGCATTGCCGCACACAGATTTTTGTGTTTGTGTTGATGGGAGGGCACGTGTGCAGAGCATCTACTCTCCCTCAATGACTGGAGGCTGAACAGACTACACACGCAATGGCGTCTTGAGTGCAATGAGCGATCTCTCTCTAGTTCACTACATCTCAAGCAGAGTTGGACTATGTTTTCCTATTTTAAAATAAGACATATGGATCAACAATTTTAAATTTGTAACACACATGTACATAACAGTTTCAGAACTTCAGTTGCAAAGTTTATGTGAGTGACAGTGAAGATAATATTCTATTTCAGTCAATCAGTTCACCGAATTAAGACTTTAAGTGCTTTCTTTGCTCTGATCAATGCTCTGATCAACTCCATTTATGAGGCTTATGTGGAGATATTGGGGTGATGAACTTAATGCCCAGACCCTGGTCCCTCTGCAGAATTAGAGCCCAAAGGTTGAACATGAGGAATGGCGGCAAGCTTGACAGACGAGAGACGTTAGAGGGCACTTGGGAAGACAAGTACATCTTGCTTCACCTTATATAGATCTATGAACAAGATGGAGTAATTGGAATGAACCATGCGGAGGGATGAAAGCAAGCATAAAATTGTGCTTAAGATTGGCTACCTGAACCAGCTCTAGAGGGTCACCTCATCTCATCATCTTCCACATTAACATGGTAATGCCAGGTTCCTGCATTCCAACAGGTAATACACAGTGCATGAGGTAAAGCCTTGGAATTAAAAAAAAAAAAAAAAGGAAAACCTCACTCACTTCTTTAAGTTTTTAAGTTGTGTGGACATAATAACCTCTTCATACTCCCAGGATGTCAAATACGAACCTGACCTTTATGTCATTCCTATTTTTATTCATTTCTTTACATATGCAGACTTATTGTCCCGCTTTGTGATGTTTACGCTCAACATCTTAAATCTCATGCTTGATATGTTTGATATTTTGACAACATTGATTTCTACTTTCTACCACTTATAAAGAGACAGAAGGGGTGTCAGAGGCATCAGTCCACAGACCTCTGTTTAACAGACTCTGAATTTAGGACATGAGAACATTATGCTTCCCACTATCGTTTCACTTTTGAATGTTGGTCAGGGTTGAAGATAAAAAGAAATGCATGGGTTAGAAATGGAAAGAAATGTGGTTACTGCTAGGAAATAATAAAATGTTAGATGATGTATATAATTGTCTGTGTACAGACGCGATTATATGTACTGAGATACATTTTTTACCACACGTGGTACCTGTCAAGACACATAGATCCTCCCTAAACAAAACAATGTGCTAGTTTGTTTTATTGCCATTTCCAGGTTTCTGTGGATTCTGACAGTTTTGGAGATGTAGTTTTGATGATCCTGAGACTTGTTTAGCCCTCCTGTTTAATGGCTTACACACCAAAACTGGTATATTGAAGGCAGCAGATGTTGACGAGTTTTTAAGATTGTAACAGTGCCAAATAAAGCACCTTTAATGATTTTATACCCTTCTGGACCAGCTTCTACTAAGATTGTCTCAACTCTCCGTAAACAAACATATAAATCCTTCCATTGTCAGTAGCACTACCATTAGAAAACAACATTCATTTTTGTATAAATGTGAGTTATTAGGAAGAAAGTTGACTTTTTCTGTTAATAGTGTCTGCCTGCATCCAGCATTTACAAGAAAGGACATGAAGCTTCTGATTCTGACACTATATGTCTTCATCCAGCTGAAAGCATTTTATGGGCTCAGGAACACTGAAAGATTGTGATGGATTATCAGAGCTTTGGTCAGGGAGAAGGGATCTGTTGCAGCATTACAAATGTATTATTACTATTATCTGCCAGCTTCGTGTTATGTATATATATATATATATATATATATATATATATATATATATATATATAT